>JSUI01006503.1:73964-98737 GCA_000833645.1 Huntiella omanensis | reverse complement strand
AGCAATGCTCAAAGGCTAACTGACGAAGTGGCTGCCGGGGTTTCAACTCTGTACTGAGCATGTCAATGATATCTTTCATGCTCGTTGCAAGGTTAATAGTTTGCGCCATGGTAGGATTACCCATTGCCGCACTGATTACTCGATTGGGGAAGTCGCGTGCAACTTCCTGACGAACGGCATCATTACGGACGTAGGGTGTACCGGAGATGAGTTCCAGTTCTGTTCCGGGAAGGGCGACTGAGTAGTTAACAAGGAGGTCAACGTCACGACGGAAGCGACTAACGATGAGACCTTCGCGAGTAATGGGGAGTCGGCATTTCACGCATGGGAATGAAAGGTCTCCATCGGCTAGTCCGTGACCGATTAGATCATTGGGGCTAAATAGCTTGTTAGTCTGAGAACAATGAGATATCGGGGAATAACATTACCGTAGATGGTCACTGTCGATGGCGATCTCGGATGTTGTTGTCCAAGGGATGCTGTTGGGCGTGTTACATGTAGCGGAGGGACAAGTTACAAGTTCCTCGGTGGGATCCATGATATTATCCCAATGGCGACCAGTTCTCTCCGTCCAAAAAGCCTTATCGGCTTCACTGACCTGATAGTCGAAATCCTCCGAAATGGCAGAATTTACTTTTTCCCACGGGAAACCAGCGTGCCATAGGAAGCGCTGACCCGTCCGCATGCAGTCGGCTAGATAAGCCCTGGGGTTCAACATGTGCGTGTGCCAAACCATCAATACGTCCAAGGGCGGGAGGTGCTGGAGCGTGTTGTCTACAGGAAGTCCATATTTCTTGGGAAAGGCTCCAAAGGTGTAGTCTGTTTCCTTGGCTTTCCTCGGTAAATATTTGAGAACCCCTGGTGTCTCAGCAACACAATGAAGCCACCATAGCTCATACCTCTTAACTGCTCTCGCAATAAAGACGTTCCACCGCTTCTCTCTCAACAAACTTAATCCTGCTTTATGACTCTCAAGCGGATCAACTTCGGCCGTGCTGGAGGAACCCTTTCCCCAAACAGAAGTTATGCCCTTGCCTTTCTCAACTTCCTCGAGATCCGACGAAGGAACAGCCACAGATAGCCCGCGGCCATCCTCCTGTGGAGCTTGGGAATCTAAGATGCCCCACATACCATCTGTGTAACCGATCTCTTCCTTGAGTTCCATGATTGCGTGCAAGAAGCGTAAATGGGCGATGCAGCTGGAGACATAGGGGACGCGAGGCTCGTTATTGAGGTCGAGAGGAGAGAAGAAGACCTCGGGGGGAGGGTCTGATACTACAGCTTCGTAGGCCGGAGGCTTTTGGGATGGTGTTCTAGGGAGAGAACCTGGAACAGGAGGGTCGACTATCTGCCCCATGTTGAATGTTTGTTGGATATGATTCTATAAAGTGAAATGTGGATGGGTAGATATTTCAAATGTTGAATAACATGTAATAAAGATTGAGATATCTGGTTAAAATTGATAGATGCTAAGGCGGCGTTCCTGGACACTTATATCAGCCAAGAAAGCTTATATTTATAGTTTGATCCTTTGTGTCTCAATGGACTTGGTATTCCCTGGTACTGAACAGATCACACGGTCTCCAAATTCTCCAACCACAGCCCCGCGCCGAAACCCCGAAAGATACGGTCGTTTACATTCTAAGGCGACTGACGGTCTTACGCCCAATCGCCCGATAACCGTGTAACTCACTACTCTGGTTAGCCTCATCTGTTGACACCCACCGAGAACTTGATTATTCTCCCTGTACAGTCACTAAATATCACGTATGTATGTCTGTACTATCCTGTAGCTTGGCGCTGACACATTCAGCACCGTCACTAGTCACAAACTGTGTTGGGAGTATTCCTATGCCGTGGCTCTACGTCATACAGTTGGCAACTAAAACATCGTATCACGTGATATGACATCACCAGTGGTAAAGCACTAAGGAATGGGGCGTAATTGTGGCGGACACAGATGTGAAATTTGCCCGCATTTTCCAATCTTTACTTGATTAACAGATGAACCCCAAAAGATCAGCGCCTTTTCAACGAAACTTTGTTGCGGTAATCAAATATCAATCAATCAATCGATTTGTTTTTTGTCGTCAGATCCTTGACGATACCTACATACACGCATACCCCTATTCTTAAGCAGTGCCCCCTGGTTAAAGATAAAGTTCGTCGGCGAACACATCCTTAGACATTATTTCCTTTTTTGTCTATTTTTTGTCTGTTCGCAGCTCCGGAATTCTCGTCAAATCCTGTGTTCCCGTACGGTCGACTTGAAGAGACTAAAGCGCGTACCACACACAAAAATATCAGCATGTTGCATCTCCCATTTGAGATTAAGCTTGCAGCTCATGTTGTGGCCTACCACCGAGCGGCACCAAATGACACACTTGTCACCTGCCAGGACCATGACGAAGCTGTAAGCATATGCTTAGAGAAGGAAACGGAATATCCCATTGATAACCAGCTCATCAATGATGATAAAGATAACTTTGCCATGTCATATTGGCGGTCCCTTTTTGCAAAATCTGCGCCTAGTCTGAATAACACTCATGGGCATGCCTGCGGAAACACATTTGACATGACTGTGTCCCCTAAACAATTCTGTCTCAGAGCCCCATCAATTGATCCTTGGCTACAAAGCTTTACAGTTGCTTCAGAAGATACCGATGGAATACCCGGCACATCAACTCCAAATAGGGCTACATTGACGGACCCACCGCATTACATAATACTGGAGGAAGACACCAGCATTGAAGGCACTGACATGGAAACGCCAACTTCTTCGCCTGACAGATCCCTTCTTACATCACCGGCTCCACCTTCTGGCGATGTGCGTCCCACATTGAACATGCCGGTGACTAGTAATCCATTACCAATTGACAAAGAGGAAACGGTTACCATCACTAGGTCAGAGTTTGAACGCAGTGCAGCTCGGACCGAGGAGCTCAGTAAGGCTGTCACCAACCTCGGGTCTGCCATTGCCTCCTTAACAGACATGATCCAGAAGCAGGCGCAGCCTCGGAAATCCCTTGATCCAGAGATGATTGGATTTTTCGATCCAACAGGAGCTGGACTCCCTGAGAAACCAAACCTGGCGGAAAATATGGTTTACTCAGAGGGAAGATATACATGCTTTACTGACGTTTATCTATTCACTGATCAGCTTAAACGAATGGCTAGACAGTATGGCGAAGAAGAAGTTGTGGCTTTATGGCCGAGCTGCTTGAAGCACCGGGCTCTTGTTTGGTTCTATAGCGAACTGGGTGAAGATGCAAGGGCCAACATCTTAAAACAAAACCTGGCTCATAGTCTCGATATGCTAGCCGAGCGTTGGAAACGAACTGCATCTGGAACTGAATTCTGTAAAATGCAGTATACATTGGATGATGCTGCTCAAGGGCGTGACATTCTCCAGTTCTGTGCTGGTGTCATTGGTGTTTTGCGTCACAATCCTAGACATTCCAAATTCGCATGTCTTTTGGCATGGAGTCGTCTGAGCCGAGAGATTCAACAAGCTTGTGCAGGTGCACGTCCTAACCAGTATACCAAGCCTTCAGAGTTCTATGAGAAACTGCGTGAGCACTTGAGTACTCTTCAGATAGCAAGTGAGATACATAGGGACAGGACGCGCTTCGAGCTAGACGATGAGTTTTGATCTAGGATATGCCGAAGAATAGCGACGATAGACGACTAATAGAAGTTTCTGGAGTATGGATGGAATTGAACAATGGTCAAAATGTAATGAATTTAGTTCATCGGGGTTTTGGTCGAGATATATTATATCGTTTCAACTCAAATTTCAAGCATACAATGTTAGCTATACTCATATACAAGATTTTGAAGTATTATAACATACACACTTCTTTGGTGGTATACTGACTATATGGATCCTCTCTTTTCGGCCTCAATTCTCTTCGTGATCCATATGTATGTACAAATATGAAAGATATCTAACCACCGCAGCCACCACCACAGCCACTTCCACATCCTCCACCGCAATTACCTCCACCATCTCCTCCACAGTTCGCTCCACCGCCACAAGACGTTCCACCACACGATCCACATCCACCGGCCCGTCCACAAGCACCCGCTGCCATACCAGGAGTACAAGTACCAGCTACGCAAGCACCACCACTAGCACCGTTATGTGCACGTCCGCAATCTTGGCCGGGTGCAATAGTCGGGTTGAAGTACACGGGGTACATCCAAGGCCCATAGATATAGTACGACGTGCCCCAATGGTTATAGTATTCTCCACGATCAGGTAACTTTTGACCACGCTTAGCAGCACGCCGTTGAGCCTTTTCGTATTGCTTGGTAAGACGGCGGTGATGGTTGTCGTACATGGAAAGAGGGGTAGCTGTTAAACGGACCGCAGAGTGTGATGAGATATGTGGAGCTTTGTCATGAGGACATGTTGGTGCTTGTGTTTGATAGAAACGATCGGTGGCTACAGGTGAGGGTTAGTTGATGAATCTTCAAAATTTGATCGGCTTACATACCCTTTTTGGCGCTGGTGTTAAAAACGCTGTCTACACGGCCGACCGCCGCAACACGAGTTGCCTCGCAATACCAGCATGTACACTCGGAATAGACCTCCTGGTACCGCTTCAGGTAGAGCTCTGATGTCTTCTCAAATGAGTCTGACAATTTGGACTCATCAATCTTATCATCATGATCCACGAATCGACCAATATCTGAAACTGTAGTTTGGTAATAGATACTCGGGCTCAACTGTGCAGTATGCCAAGCAAGATCAATGTCCAACGTTGGAACCAACAAAGTCCCCACGTTCTCCTTCATGAGTACCATGAAGCGCCTGTACTTCTCCAAAAGGCGCTCCATGGTCGATAGGCATCCAGGACTGTGAAGCCAGTCAATACGCTGCATCTTCTCTGCAAACGATCCTTGTCGCAGAACTGCACCGACCAAGTCCAGCGTGAATGGGAATGGGTTATCATGATACCGACTCATAGTAATTCGTAACTGCCTTGGCTGCATCTTGCGATCAGATCCAAGGTATGGTTGAAAAGCCAACTTCCGTAGAGGTTTATGTGGTCCCAACTCGTCACTTAACAACGCGACGATTTCCTTCATACCCTTGGCCAACCGAATCGTCCGCGCCATGGCAGGATCTAACATGGCGCCTAGCAACACACGGTTGGGAAAGTCACGGGCGACTTCCTGGCGGGAAGGTTGATTGCGGACGAAAGGAGTGCCGGACTGCACTTCTAGCTCTGTGCCGGGGAGAGCGATATCCCGGTTGACTAGAAGGTCGAGATCGCGGCGGAAACGGGCGACTACAAGACCATCACGGGTGATGGGCTCTTGGCAAGCCTGGCATTGATAGTGGAGAGCACCATCGGCGAGACCGTTCCCAACAAGATCAGTAGCACTATCATGGGGTGTGTATGTTAGCAAAAGATGAACCGTATTGGAGCAGGTCGTGACACAGAACTTACGTTAATCTGTCGGCAGCAATCGCGATTGAAGACGTAGTTGTCCATGGAATCAAGTTCTCCGAACGGCAGTTATCCGCGGGACAATAAATGGTTTCTTCAAGAGAGTCCAGAGTGTTATCCCATGCCCGACCCGTCTTTTGTATCCAGAAAGCCTTGGAATCCTCATTGACCTGGTACTCGAAGTTTTCATCGATGGCAGCGTTAACCATGGCCCAGGGAAAACCGGTATGCCAAAGTCTGCGCTGGCCCATTCTCATGCAATCTGCGAGATACGCTCGTGGATTCAGAATGTGAGTATGCCATACCATCAAGACATCCAACGGCGGAAGGTGCTCCAGTTTAGTATCCCTTGGCAACTTGGTTGACTTCGGGAACGCACCGAAGGACACGTCGTTCTCGGTGGCCTTCCTCTGCAAGTAATTTCGGTCTCCGGGCTTGTCAGCTATACAAAGACTCCACCAAAGCTCATATCTCCTCACTGCTCTCGCGACAAAGACATTCCAACGCTTTTCCCTTAATAAACTCAGACCGGCCTTGTGTTTACGAACTGCCTCGTCATCTTGTGTCGCCGCCATATCTCTAGCCCAAACTGACGTCGTCCCCTTCCCTTTACCTACTTCTTCCTTGTCGGCCGCGGGAACACAGAAACTTGCTGCCCGTCCGTCACTCCTTGGTGCTTGGGAGTCGTAGATGCCCCATGTGCCGTCAGTGTAACCAATCTCCTCTTTGAGTTCCATGAATGTGTGTAGTAGTCGCAGATGAGCAATGCAGCTGGAGACATATGGCGCTCGTGGCTCATTAGTCAAGTTCAGGGAGCCGAAGAAGACATCCGGGCTGGCATTAGCAGGTGTGGGGTCATATGCGGGTGGATCATCGTAAGGTACCCCGGAGGCAGCGCCGGGTGGACGCGCTACGGAGGTCATTTTGAAATTTTGTGAATATAAGTTTAAAAAGGTGCCAAGAACACTTTCGAAAAGTTGGTTTGTCTAGATGCGCCGAAAATGACGACAATGAAACGGCCCCTCCATCCTTTTTATCTACGCCAAGAAAGCTTGTTTCTCGGACCTCCAACTACTACACTCGGTCCCTTCAGCCCCTGCTACGTTGGCCCCAAACATGTCACACTATCTCCGTTTTTTTGGAACAAAGCCCCGCCTTCGCGACCGCTATGAAGCCTCATTTTGAGATACGCGGTGCAGGGCTTCCTCCCCAAGGAGCTGGCGCCCGACTACCGTGCGACATCCTACCCCGCGAAGGCCCCTGTTCGCACGTGCAGATATATGCGCAATCCAGCTCACCAATGTCATCGGGTTGTTGACCGCACGTTTTCTTTTGGAGACTTATCAGCTTGCATTTCAAGCTTACCCAGCCAATCTCACAGCCAGCCGCTTGGAATGTCTTTGTTCTCGTATTTTGTCAGATTGAGCTTCGTCTGACGGATAAATCGTTGGAGATAGAGCGTATATGTGAACAGAACCCCTGTACCCGTGCACACCACACATACTTAAGGCAAAAATAGCCGATGCGGACAGTGACGTATTGAATGACGAAAGGTAAGCTTACATTATATGACACATATGTCGTAATATATCGTGTGATGATATCGGTATGTATACTACTTATCTATTTACCCATTTAAGAAGACCCTACACTCCAGGATCTAAACCACCCGCCAAAAACCTAATCAAGTTTGGGTGACATTGTCCAAGTTATACAGAGTCATGTGCTACAAGAGTACTTATGTACATACGTTCACATTTACGTGATAGACGGACTTGCAATAAATATGTGTTCCTGGCGCTAGGGGCCTAGTATTAATGAGGCGGATGGAGCCGCACGCTACTAAAGCATGCCTATGTATGTCCGGTAGGTTGCAGAATACAAACAACCACCACACACCATTGTTCATATCATTTTAACTTTTTTGCCAAATATCAATGGAAACGTTTTCTATGCTTCTAAGGCATCGACAGCCGCTCAGATTCCAACGACAGCCACCATATTAACTTCGTCACCATCATACTACAGAGAGCCACAGAACACAACGAATCTATGGGCTCAGATTTCATACCCCAACGCAAAGTTAGGGTTGCACTTACATGCGTTGCCCCACCAGCCACGCAGGAGATTCAAGTCCAAGTCTTTCAAACGATACCCTAGAAAAGGTCTCTATTGTGTAGGTAGTAACTTAAGAACGTAGTAACATGGTATTAGACTCTCGTCGTTTTTGACACATGTTATTAGGAGCACGTTTCTTTATTAGATATAGGTATGAATGTACATGCATCGACATGTGTAGCGTGCATACACAAGTATGCTTGACCGACATGGAGGCCTTGTCCATTGTTTATCTCAACAACCGTGCACTTGAAACAAAGTTAGCATTGTCTAACTCAGCCGAAGAGATTCGAGTTTGGTAGCGTTAGCGTTGTTGTCACTTATGGATGTTACTATAATATTCAAATCGATCACTTTGTAGTTTCCGTCATTGTGGATTTCAAGTAAAGCTTATGTCGCGTAGATGATGTAAAATATCGCAAGATTATCATATAACGGGTTGTCACCATTAAAGAACCTCTTGAGACTGGTATTTGAGTACACGATATTATCTTGACTAGACTCCCCAATGAAGAAGTCGCCTATGAGCAGCTTGCGTTGAATTGGTTAAGATGCAGAAAATGACGCATGCGTAGTGTTGGGGCTCCGTGTTCTACATCGTGTCGGGGAATTCCACGAACGTTAATCATACGCCGATCCATACCCCTACCACCAGAGCCCTTGGTGTCTGAACTGGTGGCCTCGGGGTAATATCGATGATGCGTTCATGTCCCCATGGATGAGTGTTCATCTCTATCAAGTTGGTATATAGCCCCGGGAAGCATACACCGATACTTAGATAATATATGCGTCTTGGCGTCGCTGTGGCCATGTGACACAGAAATGTCTTGTTAAGAATACATTAATAAACATGCACCGTGAACGAACAAGTCTGAATGTATTGGTACCAGAACGAACCCAATCATACACTCTTTCCATTGATCAGGTCTGCCGGCGTACGCATTTATCATAGGGGTTTAATATTTAGTGCGTTCTCCCCATCACGAGGTACTATGTCCTGTCTTATGGCACCGAGAATATCACTGTTCATATCATACGGTTCATATTTACTAACTAAGACTTCTGACTCTTCAATGTTCTGTTGATTCCATCTCACTGTACTCTTCCACTGTGCTTCACATATCACCGCCACCCGCCATTTGATTATGGCGAAGCGTCGCAGCAGCACGAATAGCCTTAGTATATCGTCGTAAAACCTTATAGAAATCCGAAGCCTCCCAATCATCAGCCGGGCGTGCTTCTGGACAAGCCTGTTGCACCTCAAGATCAAGAAGATTCCAAACGAAGGTCAATGGAGTCTTTATCTTCGTACTACAATGCCGTATGAAGCGCATTGCGGTAGTGCAAAAATCAACTACATCACGCCCCTTGTATGCATCGTCCAGCGTATATCTGTTGGCTATCAACCATCCATACAAGCCTCGTAACCTCCAGCGATCAATAAGGATAGAGATACTGTATTCCAGATTCCGTTGGGGGATTGCAGTTTTGATATCCTGTCCAACCTCACATAACCACCATGTATGGCCTTTGGACCTTAGACATGTTGGCCATAGCGCTGTAACTGCTTCTTCACCGTAAATTCCAGCCATGCTTCTTAGTTGATCTGTAAAGATGTAAACATCTGTAAAATAGGTATTTTCACCGTGATAGTAGAGACATTGTTCAATTTTATCCCGGCGAGCAGGTTTCATGACACCCGATGTAGGATCAAAAAAGCCAATGGTTTGTGCTGTGAGAGGTTGTTGGACTGGGTTTCTCTGTTGAATTGTACTTAGCCTAGAATCCAAGATAGATTCTAACCTATCAACATCCGCACGAATCGACACCATTTGATTCATAAGTCTGTTGTACTCTGACTTCGGTATAGTAACCAAATCTTCTGATTCGCCTTCTGGTTTTCTATTGGCCGAAAATCTGTGGATGGAATTTCTCGAATCACGGCATACCAAGGAGTTCTCATTAGACCGACTAGGGGTAAAGGCGGTAGGGGTTGGAGTGCTCAGGTCGCTGGTACCAATCTTGTTGGATCTCTCGGTTCCAATGTAACACGACCGACCAGAGACAATTGGGTTCATCGAGATTGTTACCTCTACAACACCGTCCTCGCCTCTACTATCAGCAGCAGGTTCCTCAGACTCTGTTATGGTCGATTCCTCTTTATCGAAGATAGAGTCTCCAGCTGATTCGTTCTGTACCACAGCTTCGGTGTCCCCGGTGAAATCGGCACCGTCCGCTGTCATAGAGCTACCCAGGGACAATTCTTCCTTAGCAGATGACCTGTTCTTATCTGATACTGCTCGAATCATTGCCCTTTGGCCACTAACTGACACCGTGGACTTCCTAGACCGTGACAGGAGTGATTTCCTTCTCGATGACGTAGAACCTGTAGCTTTGCGAAGACGTCGAACAGCACCTGTGTGTACAGTGGAAGACATAGAAGAGGACCTCCTACGTCGTTTATTAATCGATGAGTCGGCTGAGAATGCTATTGGTCTAGTCTTCTTCGGCCGTACCAAACGGGTTGGCACCCCAAACTTATGGGGGCTCCAGGGTCTGTCTGGCTTGCTTATACCGGTTGTACACACTGTCAGACCTTCCGGAATCTCTCCACCTGCCACTTTTTCGACACCCGTTGTCGAAGGGTTCGAGACAGATGTTTTTGTGGCCATGTTAGAGCGATCAGAAACGACAACGTATTTAGTTGGCGACTTTTCAACAGAAGGGGCTTCAAAACAAAACTGCTTTGGAGCCAGGAATCTGTTAAATGATGTCTTGGATGCGTGCGAATCGCTGCACTTGCGACTGTTATGAGAGGACTTCGACGGTGTAAATTCCCGCAACCTGTGAACGGCGTCACGCCTCTTTCGCTCTGAATCAAGTACTTTTAGGCCCTCATTGGAGTACTCGGCACGTTCGTCCAGGCATATCTTCACGGCTTTATCGTGATCCCTGCATGTGATAGAAGTATCTTCTGGCGAATGGCGGTGGTATACTACGATAGCGACGGCCAAATCAATCTGTTCAGTGGAGTATGACATCATCAATGCTCATGCTGTCCTCGGTGTACTTTGGTGAACCCCCTCTCGGCAATGCGGCGACAAGGACTAACACGCTGATTCGAAAGCTATTGGGATAATCATGAACCCGGAAAACTAAATACCCGAGAGATAGAATTCGAGTGGAACCAATAATGTAGGTGATGTGGTGCTGGTGTCGCTAGTGGGACATTGGCAAAATGATAGCCACAGATGTTTAGTCTGCAGCGTAATGTATGTGTTGTATGCACATATATATCTATATTTCAGATGAATAAAGACGCGATGACTTTGTTTATTGACTACCCTACCTATCCGCGTTCCATATACCAACCCTAATATGCTATTTAACCCTTGTAGTGAACCAATGACCTTACCAGCGGTTCATCTGGTTTGCACTTGTCAGACGTTTGACTGGAAAGAGATAGCACTATACTCACTGGATGTACTGATCAGATTGCTTAAAGAGGTAACCCGCATCTGATATATCGTCATTAGACCTTCGCTTATGTCGCAAAATCCTCAAGCGTGAACACTGGCGTGGGGTTATTATTAGAACCCTACATACTATGTACAGGTTAATTTAGCATGCATTTGTGTAACGTTAATGTGAATAAGAGAGACGTCTGCAAATCTGAATTGATGAATGTATAGTGGCCGTGATTTATGAGCTTGATCACACGTGCTTTAGTAACCAGCTATCTAGACGGCGTAGAAAGTAGAGCCCACCATCAGATACAGGAGGGTTCCAACATATATGTACCAGGACATACAGGATGGGATGTCCACAGTGAGGACTTGGAAACGTTACCACCCTCCCCAGAAAGCCAGAGGATTTTTAGCACCAAAGCTACCGAGCTAGAAAGCAGATGGGCCAAACGGGTTAATCGACGCCATGAGCTGGCTTCAGCATTTAGATGGGCTACTACACATGACAGCCAAAGACAACTAGAACTCCACACACACACACACACACTGGCAACGCGGGAACGCCATGGGACAAGATGTGTATATGTCTTAAACTCTATCAAGAATTTGATAGGGTTCAAACGGTGCCCTTTGTGGATTCTCGGGGCATAATGAATTAGTTAGCAAGCACCCTCCCATACAAACTCTAGTATCGAGTTGCTTTATCGAGTTTAAACAGTACCATCAGATTAAGATTTCTTGCGTCTCTGTGTCCATCTGCAGTGGTGCGAACCGTGAGACGAACAAGCCGCTTACACACCCGTGACACATATTACGTAACAGAGAAGAATAATAAGTCTATGTAGATTTCATCTCAACATGTGTCGCCACTACCATGTCATCTGAATCGTTCTCACTAGTATACTGAGCCCCATCACTCTGATTTAGTTCCTAGTGTCACCAAACCCACGAAGGAAGCATTAATGGGTATTAAGTATATATATATACCATCGTTCTATCTACATTTCATGAGACTGTGAAAGGAAATTCAATGCCTCGCGATCCCCGTGGCTCGCCGCAGAATTCATCCACTTAACTGCAAAGAACAGAGAGTCGAGATTACTGCCTTCGCTAGCAGCTCTCCCGATTGTAGTTTCTAGATCGTGCGAACTCTTATAACTACTTGGCAGATCAAATGGAAGCATGACCTTGCCCAGAGTTTCCGGATGTGCCATGTACTGGAGACCAAGCTCTCTTTGCATCGCTGCACTTTCATCCTCTTTCGCAAGGATTGTGAGAAACCGTGTAAGTGTGTCGTGGGTGTATGGGACCTGTGTCCGATCTTCCGATCCTGGCTCGTCCTGTGCCCTATTTGAGCCAGTTTGCCCAAAGCCCTGAAGTGATTCCTGCTTGATGATATCATCAGCCGTCACTTCCATCACATTACAGACCTCTCTTTTGACGAGAACAGCGGCCGCAGTCATCGTAGTCCACATTTCCGCACGATGTCCCTCTTCTAATAATTCTGCGGGAAGCAGCAGATTGATACACTGTAGATCGCGAAATAGCGTGACAGGACGGATATCTGGGTGACGCCAGAGTGCACAGAAGGCTTGGGTATAGTACTGGGAGTTAGAGGAACAACTTTCATCTCCAAAAGAGTCGTCGTCCGAAGCAGCAAGCTCCTCTGCCAGTGTATAAGGAGCGCCAATGCTATGAGTGAAAGCCCGAAGACCATACAAGCGATCAAGGACCGTTCTGGCTATTTGATACAAATGGCCGAGAATTGTCAGCTTTGTGTATGGGTTTGGATGTACGCTAAACTGTCTCGCTAGCCTTGCGTAGGTTTCCAGATATGGATAGTCATCTGTTTCGAGCGGAATGGCGTCACTGAGGTCGTCGCCATCTTCGTCTTCCATGTGATCCAGCTGTCTGGCCCCTTTGATCATTCGCAGTCCGCCAACCATCGTATATCGTTCTAAACAAGCTTGCCCAAACTCTCCCACCCATTCGTCTGTTTCAGATCCCTTCGGAAACACGAGACTTGCGAACTCGGAAAATAATAAACCAGTTAGTCGCATCCGCAAGTCAGCCATGAACTTGGCCTTCACGGGTGGCTTTACTCGTCGTTGATTAAGGTCACCTGAACTAGCTGGTTTGACGGTACCGGGGGAAACATTTGGGCGTTCGCGGTACCTCCCTGAAACAAATGGTGGATCTAGACCTTGGTCGAAGGGTGACCAATGTGACAAGGCTCTGGCTGTCTGTCCCCCGCCGCTGAGCATACCATTGACGGTGTATCCAGCAACGAGATCTAATCCCCGATTTCTAAGATCTGTCACTTCATCTTCCCGGCGGTCAATGTCAAGAAGATTCGTGGTATCTGAACGGAATAATTCAGAAGTCCAGAACGCCGATGCCATGTTTGAATCTGTGCTGAGTATTCTATCAACACAGTTTTCAATAACCTGTCCAAACTTGAAAATCCGCTCTTCGCCTTTGCAAAATAATATCTCCAGCTGTTTCTCATCAAGCCAATCTTTAACAACCTGGCACTGTACATCGCTCAGTTTGTTCGGACCACCAGAAACTTCGGGGGCAGAAATTTCATCGAACCTTTGTCGCTCGCCTGGACGAGAAAATTGGGGTACCTTGGCTGATCTCTGGCTGGCATCTCCGCAGCGTCCCATAGCCTTGAGTGCGATGCAGATATCATGGGCCTCGGTGTATGGTTGTGAGGATGCAACATCGTGCTTATACCAAAGCTTGTCCCGCAAGCCTTGGAAGCATTTACTCTGTCTATTGGCGTTCGTCTTATGTAAACCGTCTACACCATCGATGAAACCAAGCCACGCTTCAATATTACTGATTGCATTGGCGGTTATCATAGCAAAGTCTTGTGACCTTTGGTGGAAGTGCTGAAGAAGTTGGACAAAGCCACTATCCATGTGAATACGTTCCATTCCACTAAGATGTTTAGCAGCGCGACTGTACAAAGCGGCCCTTGCAAAGTCTGATTTAGCTCGGGCAGTATCTGAGGCAGTTTTGAATAATCGAATCAAGAGACAATCACCCTCCGACTCTAGCGATGATTGGATCGGTGGTTGCGGCATATCGTAGGACTCCATCAAACTTAGAATAGCTTCGTGTACTTCCTTATAGTTGTGAATGTATTCTAGGCCTAGCCCTGTATCTTGAGACATAGTTTCCGGTACATCTTTGGCTGGGCCCTCATAAGCAGCTGGGAGAGTGGTTGTTAACCTGGTGCCCCGGTCTGTGATGTACAAAATTCCCCATGAGTCCGAAAATGGATGGACATTCGCCATGACATCTGGGTTTCCTTTCCCTTCAGTTGTTTTTTGTAGAGCAAGATGCAACATGACGCCTTCGTCTTCAGTTGGTGGTCCAGACCCATGTTCAACTTGTGGCACAGGCGGCCGACCAAATCGGGCTGCAGCAAACATCATATCCTCTCCAGACATAGAGTTATGCAGCATTTCTATGGTTTGATATGATCCCGGTAGCGTCTCGTAGGGAATTTCATACCCGGCAGTTTCTGTACTAAATGCCGTAGGCTGACTATGCGAATTTGCGAATGGTACCGATGTAGCACAACTACTACCACCAACCGAAAAGGACATAGACGGAACAGTCGCCGCAGGAGATTGTTGTTGTTGGATCCGAGTAGTTGGCCATAATCCATTAACAATCTGTGAGAGATCGGATGTACTGAGCATTAGATATGGCGTGGCTATTGGAGAAGGAGGCTTGATAGAAATTGGAGGAAGAACAATTGGGTTTTCTGACGTAGAGAATCGTTGTGAAATTAAAGACAGAGAAGTGTGAATATGGGTTGGGATCTTGACTTGTGTGCATTCAGGGTCAAAGAAGCCGCGAGCGTACTCCAAAACCTTGGTAGCAACCACCTTGAGAATCTTCTCACGGGCATAACTTGGAACATGGTATTCAAGAAGCAAGCCATGAGCCTCAGGCTGGACTAATGCACCAGCTAACAATGTTTGGAAGAACCACTCTCGAATTAAGAACCCACGCGCAACTTCTTTGTCGTCATAAGGTAGTCGGTCTAGGATTGCAGTGACAAGACGGATAAATCCAAGGGGGATGAGGTCAACAGAGCGATCCACAACTAACATTAACAGATCGTTGATGGCCTTGTCATAAAATGCAGTTGCTCTCATGTTGTCTTGCTCACTCCAGTTGCTGAGATTGAAGCGTGTTCCCTCTTGATCATCAGCCTGGTCAAGAATAAAAGACCCCTCTTGCAATATTCGCATCAGGTGCCATTCTAACTCCTTCTTTCCTAGCCATTCCCACGAAACTGACATCTCGTCAATGATGCGCAACACCGCCTCTTGTGTACCCGCTCCAGACATCATTAACCGGGCACACACATTTGACCAAACGACAGTTTTCCTCAGAATTTCATCACTGCCTGCTCCCCAATGATCTTCGAAGCAACCATGTACCAGGCTAACCAATGGATCTCGTCTTTCTAGCCCCAATACCTCTTCAACAACGTCCATGGCTTCGCTCCCCTTATATCCCGAAACTCTTAACCGCCGTAGTCCAGGGACTCGCAGATGTGATGGTGTCTGACCAAATGTGTCATCCACCCTAACGGCCTGTAGTCCGACAAGAGAAGCTAACTCGGGGCTGCTGAGAGCGCAGATCCGATCAGCGAGATAGTCCTCGTCAGTCCGTATTTTGCAAATTAAATCGACTAGTACATTCTTGGAACTGTCGGGTACCGAGTCCCAATAGGTGGAGACCTCATCGAATTCGGCTGGTTTGGTAGGATCCCGGAGGTCAGGTTCTATGGCCTCAATGAATTCATGGTGGTGTGAAGGCTCGGTCAAGGAAGGGACAGCTCTATCAAGTGCAATGAAACGCTGATAATCAGCACTGGATTCTTCCAGACCTCGAAAGGCTGAGTAGAGATTGATAAAGGACTTGACATTGCCGGTGTCAAAGTAATGACAAAGATGGCGATTGTATCTCTGGCGAACCCTCAAAAGTCGAGACTGTAGTCCAGTGAATATCAAGCGGTGATACAGACGATGTCGTACTACAACATGTCTTTGTTTCCGTTCGTTTTTCAGGGCCAATATATCAGACAAGGCATGAAAACAGCCAAGCTCATCAACCCCATTATTAAACTGGTTTGATGAGAAAGTATTATGTAGCTGTGGAAACGTCGAGTCGACCATGTTGGTATCAAACATTCCCTTCTGTTGCGAGGCGTAATTTTCTGAGTGTTTTTTTACCGATGGCTTTCCTTCATGCAAACGCTCTTGGTCGAGCACATAGGCGACAATATCGACGGTGCGGCTCATCGTAGGATGTCTGACGGGTACTAAGACATAAAGGGAGGGACCGAGGAACTGGGTGGACAAGACCGATACCAGGGTGTGGCGATCCGCGGACGCACAGACAGTGGATGTGATGGGTTGAAGAACCAACAGCTAAACAAACAACAGACGTCAGTCAGTTCACGTCAGTTCACTTCAAAACAAAGGAGGATGGAAGGCATACCGTATACAGTATCAGTTTCTACTCACACTTCTCCAACTCTCGCAGCAGACCAAATATCCAAGGCACGATAGGCAGACGCCACAATCCAGACGCCTTACACAAAAATGACACAGTAGAAGTCAGCAGAACAAAGACACAAAGGGTGAGAGAGCTTGCATTGGCGAGTCAGCCATGAGAAGCAAAAGACAAGTCAGCTAATCTAGCGAAACATCTGGGGAACCAAATATATATAAACCAAAGTCAACGCCCGGTCTGCATCCAACCAACCGCGCCATCCAGTCATGCTCATCAAAAGGAACAAAACCCGATGACGAGAAACAGGGGGGATATGCATCTACTTTCCCAATAAGTGTTCCTTTCTTCTCATTCTTTCATAGCCCACAGAGTGAACCACCAATCATCCAGACTGACCGACCCGTTTTCTGCTGCACATCTCAAAACGCAGCCGCCAGCGCGCGCAAACATGCAATGTCTGCAATAGGCAAGTATAGCTCCAGCTCCAGCTAGTGACGTGATGGCCCGGCCACTGAAAGGAGTCATTGACCGATGTAACCGAGGCAATTGGGTTGGGCGTTATAGCAGTGCTGGTAGTCATGATGGTGGGGTCCATATTTGGGATTCATCAGTGCACCTATGCCATGGGTTTCCAAGGAATAGGGCCTCGTTTTACAGTTGGTGTGCGTCGTGCAACAATAGACATGGATAACATGCCAGCGCATAGTGGATAACGACATCAAACAAATATACCCCGTCGTTTTGGATAACTAGCGTAACGAACCTTGACGTCACACAACCCCGCCAGGCTCCTTCCATCTCACCAACCCCGCACCATATTTGAATAGTTGCGCCCCCTGTCTTGCTGAGCTGGCCATGCATATGCAGTCAACGCCAACCCCGCATCCATTGGTACGCTCTGCCCGACAATAGCATGTTGCTGAGCTGGCATGATTGGCGCATGCAACAGTGTCTGCTTAGAGGCGTCTGTGCCGACGGAGTGTTTCTGCGGGCTGCCGTCATCAGGTTACAGCTCAAGAATGAGAAGAGGAAGAATATGCACGGAGGAGCGACGACAGGACAGAATAGGAGAAAAATGATGATATATCACATGCTTAGAATTATATCCAATCTTATAAGCAACAAAAAAAAGCAAAGAAGCCTTAATGGTCTTCTTGTGGTAGTAATGATGGTAGTACACAGATGCAAACTCCTCAACGCCAATCCTTTTTTCAAACAACCAAACAATTCACGCCATATTCTTTGTCTAGGGCTGGCCCTGACCTTGGAACCGCACATCAAAGTCTTTCAACACACTCATGATACTGGCCGCTTCAACCTCGATTGGCAACCTCCGGTTCTTCTTTCTCTCCTCATCTGCCTCTTCTTCACCCGGTCTAACAGCCGCTTTTAACTTGGGCAACCATGAACTAATCTCGTATGCAGCCTGATCAAAGTTTCTGTGGCTCGCAAGCGTTTTATACGTATCAGCACATGATAGGCTAAGTCCAAACTGCGCCTTGGCCGCGATGCTAGAAGCTGAGATACCACCTGGAAGCTTCTTGGGTCCTGCTGGAGCAGCTGGTGGCTTCACTTTGCAGCAACCACCACCTGCCCCACCACCACCGCAGCATCCACCGTTTCCTGAGCCCGAGGCCCGCTCAAAGTTGGCGGCAAGCGAACGACAGAATAATCCTGACTTGGGATCAGCCTTGCACTGAGCACAAGTACCGGGGCCATTGGGGCCACAGCCGCCGAGAGAAGGCTTGGGAAGACTAGTCGGCTTGGTGGCGTTCTTCTTAAAAGGGCGAAGCTTGACAGCACCGGTAGACGTTATCTCCATAGGTGGTGGTGAAGCCTCACTTCCTGGTGGCGACGGAGCCTGATAAACCGTGGGCTGCTGTGGGGCCGTCATCATAGGAGGCATGGCTACTATTGAAGGCGAGTCAGGCTGAAGCTGTATGTTGGGGCTGGCCATCAGGTCTGGGTTCGCACATGGGCAGATACTCTCGTCCGAGTCGCAAAATCCACATTTGTCCTTAGGAGCGATCATCTTTGGAAGTTGTTGTTGCATCGGCTGCGGCGAAGGGTCCCGTTTCCAAACAATTGACATATCCATCTCCATTTCCGAATGGCTCAGTTGCTGGCGCTTGTTGCTGGAAGAGTCCATTTGAGGAGAAAGGGCGCGCTTGGGTGGGTTCACCGGCACTCCGAACGGGGAGTCGGCTGAGCAAATACAACCAGATTCCACGGGCATATCACACTTGTCGCACATTGAAAGGCCGCCCTTATTAACCTTTGCCAGAGCTTCCTCAACACAAGCGCAGGGACCGGTAGGCTGGCAGCCGCCACAAGTGCCGAGAACTGAAAGATCATAAGTACCCGGGGCACCAACTGACGCGGGGTTAGGCGGCGGCAGCATGCTACTCATAACAAACGGGGGCGGTGAAAGAGTGTCGTTAATGAGAATGTTGGGACCTTCATATGGGGCCGAAAGTGTCTTGTGTGGGCCACTTTGCGTGACAGATGCCAAACTCGACACTGAAGGCCGCTGATCCATGGAAACACCATAACGAACCTCACTCTGGCGACGCGAATCAGCAGCATGCTGATGCTGGCGCATCTGCTCCTGTAACTGGAGTAAGCTAGTCTCGGCTTTCATCCGCTCTTGTCTCTCACGTTCGAGTAAATTCTCAAGTAACGAACACCGAGACCGGAACGATTGTACCTCCAACTCCAACGCGCGCACATTTTCCATCAGGTCGCGCTCGATTTTATCCTTCACCTGCTTTTGTTCTTCAATCTGTTCCTCTAACTCCCCTACTCTAGCTGCTCGCCGCTCACGGAACGCCCTTTGTGCCGCCCGATTCTGTGCTTTTCTCTTTGACGGTGGCGTGTCAGTCGCCGGTTTACGTCCGGGCTTCGGTCTTGGCGGAATAACCCATTCCTTGCTGGTAATAGAAACCTTGGGTGGTCCGGTGGGAACCAACTGAGGGCGGCTTGGTCCGACGGAGCCGTTTGAAGTGACGGATGGTGAAGGCGACGGAGCTACTGACTGTACTGACGAATGCAGCGACGGCTGTGCCGGGTCGGGCGACACAACCGAAGCCATCGACATTTTGGTCTTAATAGGCTGGTTAGAACTGGAGACGTTAACCCGGGGAGGTGGTGGGCCGGAAGAAGAAGATGGAGATGCAGCAAAGTGTGGCTGCAAGC
Source organism: Huntiella omanensis (assembly GCA_000833645.1). NCBI lineage: Eukaryota > Fungi > Ascomycota > Sordariomycetes > Microascales > Ceratocystidaceae > Huntiella > Huntiella omanensis. Next base: position 78,951 of record JSUI01006503.1, on the reverse strand, counting down.
TGTGGCTGCGGGAGTGCGATGAATGCGCCTGTGGCCGGGGATGTAACGGAGGATGATTATTAATAGAATGATGTTGCTGCTGCTGTTGTGCTGAGTTGGAACGCGCAGGTTGAATCGAAGGGGCAAGCGTAGGGCGAATAGCAATAGCGGGTGGGCGCTGTGCGATAGGCGGGTTGGAATTGCCGTGAGCGGCCGAATTGGCGGATGGCGACGAGGAATTAGAAAACGACGGGGCAATGGACCGTGGGCCGTGATTCAGCGCTGACGCAATTGATGTTGGCTTTCCAGCGGGCGTTTTTCCACTGCTAATGCCACTGTTTATAGCGGCAAACTTTTCAATAGGTGCAAGGCGACCGCCTGAAAGAGAGTGGGAATGCCCTGGAGTGGCGGGGCCCACAGAAGGGCCAGGGGACGATATGGCGAGAGGCGGCAGCGAACTGACCGAGCCCCTCAGCAATGTCTTAGTGGATGGAAGCTCCATGGGTGGCGCTAGACGTGAAGGTGGGTTCGGATATGGGTGTACAGACAAAGTAGTACTTGATGCGGCAATCGTCAACATTACACTCGGAACAACTGAAATACGGCTACAGAGGCTCGGAATTAGCTCTGGAAATATAACCGTAACCACTGGAATTAACTTACAGCTTTTTTTCGGATATGGAGACCAAAAGAAATTGCCAAAACTTAAATATCGGTACTTATAAAGTACAACGCGTTGTTGCTGGATTCCTTGAATGCAGGGTTCGCAACACTAGCTCCAGTTAAGCCGAGTGTGTAATCAGATCCCCACGAGACCGCCCAAGATTGATAAGAAAACGAATCAAATTGTGGGACTGCAGATTGGAGCCACAATAAGTCGAGGCAAACGTGTCAGCAGGAGTGAAATTCCTGAGCCTGGCAGACGGTGACGAAATGGCAGCGCCTGTTGCCTGGCTAAATGGTGTTGTTGACCTTGGCGAGACGAGTAGAAGCCAAATCGACAGGAAAGTGTATATGTAAATATAGAACGGTGATGCTCGTAAACCCAAATCAATCAAACAACTGAAGGGGGATCGAGAGGCGCTGGGTGTGAAAATGCAAAGACACCCAGGATCTCATTGACCGCGGTGTTGATGAATACGGACAAAAGTGAATATGTAATGTCGTGATGACAGCGAGAGGATAATAAAGTCGTTGGTCTGCGGGGGGCGTCGTTGACAACAGGAAAATAGCCAAGAAACGAGGCAAGAGGGTAGTGAGAATTAAAGACAGGCAGTATTGAGGCAATTGCAAAAGTTGAGAGTCAGACAATCCAACTACAGAGGAACTGATTGATAAGAAACAGGCAGGTTGTATCGTAAAAATGGCAGGGCCAGAAAAAGAACTAAAAAAACACAAAACGTTCAAAATGAAAAAGTCGCGGGGACAATTGATCCTCAAATACAACTTGAGCAATGGGCAATACAAAAGCAAAGAATTTACAAAACGCAAAAAAAGGCCAAGACAAGAAAGTAAGTCAACGAACGTCCGAACCGGATCCGATCACCATGACCCATCTAAAGCCAGAGCGAGTTACGTTATGCCGGCCAAGATGGATACGTCAGGACAATTGTTATTTGTAGGACCCACTCAAGGCAGGAACCAAGGCCACAAGTGGATCTTTGGTTGACAGCTTGGAACCAACCCGTTACTACCAAGACCACGGCTCCTTGCTCACGGCTACTGTCATCACCATGATTTACCAGGAGATCTGACTCGAAATATGTGCTAAACCCGTTCAAGCCATCAGAAGAATGAAAAGTTTTTCCCTCACATAGACCGCCCCCACCTAAAACGGGCGTTAGTCCCCGGGAGCTCACCACGCCTAGCCACCTACTTGACGAACAAAACCCGGAATGGCGCAGGTTAGATCAGATTGATAAGATTATTCATGGTAGCTGCACCACTGATCACCCTAGCCCCACTATACTTTTTGTTGTCCCTCTGTATTCGGGACACTCGACACCCTGAACTGTTGCCCCGCCTCCTTCACCTGGGTCCCTGCTTTCCAGCCAATACTCTAACAAACAGCTTGGCATTACAACGCCTTCTGCAAACTTTTTTCCAATGAGTTTCCTTGGTTGGTGATTTTGTATCCCATCTGTGACATGCTAATAGCTCCGTTGCCTTAGCCCCAAAAATTATTCATGAGATGATCGTTCAAAAGGCGTAGTATCAGATTTGCCGGAACTCTGGCATCTCCTCTCCACTCCTGCCTCTTGACCCTGGCTCACTTTTTTTTCAAAAGAGTTTGATCTGATAACCGGTAAAGATCCGAACATTTCAAAATCTCCATTAGCACCGTCCTTTCGGCGAGCTCGTGGGAATCACGCTAACACAATTGGCCTTGGATTTTTATTCGTTGAGCCTCTAAGAACCATACATGCACACGCATCCGCGCTCCCATTGTCCGGTCTCGCTTTCTCCACCTTGGTGTCGTTTTCTGGTATTTTTTCTGTGTATTTACATTTGTACATACATACATATGTATGTAATACGGTTTTGAGACTACCAAATATTGTTGGTTCCGGAGAAACCCGGACGTGGTGATCGGTTCACCCTTTTGCGCGCGGCTCAACAATAAGTGGGGTTGCCAACACTATGTAATTATTACGTTGCCGAGGCAGGAGCCTCTTCGCGTGGCTTTCAACGTAGCATCCGGAGACGTACCGTAGATTCATAAATCCGGCCCAGGCACAAACTTCATTATGAGCCTAAATTGACTCCAACTACGAGTCGTGCAAACCATGCTCAAAATGTCAAGTACACCTTGTTTCATACCAAGTGGAATATGTCAATAACTACTCAAGTAAAAAGATACAAAGTCCCTCGAATCACGATCCATAACAAACTCGCCCGTTGAAACCCAGTCAACAAAGTCACCATCCTAATCGGGACCATGAACCGGAAACGAACCTCCAACTGATTATCGACACCCTATTGGTCATGGAAACTCCCCACCGCCACGCATTACGTGAGTACTCCGATTGCAGGTCAGCAGACCTATGGTTGGCTGGTAGATGGCTCGAGCAGATTGATTAGATTATCTGTTAGATCTTATCAATCAGCTGGCGGCCTCAGTGCATCGCGAGGTTCGTGTTTGATGTTTAAATTTGGTCTAACTTGGCTTATGGGGGGTATTCTAGGGCTACTGTCAGGTAATTATATGACTGGTACAAACCAAGACAGCGAATACTTTCACGATGATTATTCAGATCATGAAACTCGCTCAAGGTTGTTTACTTCAATCATAGGTTCATTTTGTTCCACTGAGCTAAGTCCCTTCCAGAAGATGCCATCGCACAAGGTTTTTTAGCGATGCTTCAAACACCATGGATCATTATTCTCCATTGACAGCCATCTTTCCTTCACCCGTCCTCACACTGCCATTCAAAAGTCCGGTATCGGCCATATCCCCCACTGTTGAGAATATGATGCAGGGATGTCAAGAATGCGTTTGTCAATATATCAACCCTACCCGTGCGTTTCGAAAGGGTCAGATAACCCTGCTCGATGGTATCATTAACCCTATAAGTCACACCTCAATCTCTGCCACCGCACAACCAATAATCTACGGTGCATTGCTTGCAGTACCATGATATCACAAAAATACGCGCATGTGTTTATATGAACTAAATAGATGGGCTTGATTTCGCCCCCAATTAAATAAATCACTAATCTTTTCTATTGCTTTTCAGCCACCTTTTATTTCTGCACCCCGCCAACTACGTCATTGACACTTTCGAGCTACTTCTTAGCTTACGGGTCTGTTGAATAATTAGGCCAATTCTGATTCGAACCANTGTGAGGTACCATGGAAGGAGTCATGGTTTACCGTATATCGGAGATGGGCTATGGTGATCCGGTTGACATTGATAATATATTGTAGTAGAGTATTAGGTAAAGCTAGCTTGTATCCTCATGATAGTAATGGATAGACCGATGGCAGAAGGCCGACGGTTTTGTTTACCACCATATACCCTTGTATACCCTAATAATACTGGAAGGAACCGTACCTGCTATCCTCACAGATAATCTTCTCCGCTACGCACCACACATCAAGCCTTCTTTTCTTTTGTTTTCTCTTTCCTTTTCCTTTCCTTATGTCACGTTTCATGAACCTTTCCTTTATTTTATTTGTTTTGGCGGGAGTAGTTAGTTCGAGTGAGTTTTTCCTTTGTACTTTATATACCTATGAGGCCGGGGGAGCAGGAGTAGGCCCTTGCCCATTACGGCACCTCTTGTGAGGCAGCAGGACGGGGAAGAAACTGTGGGGGAGTTTAGCCTTAGTTTAACAAATAGTCCCGACCTTTTAGCGGACAAGTTCGGCTACAAGGGACTCTAATAAACAAACATCAATCAATCAAAGCTATCCTCACAGAATATGATGCAGGGATGTCAACAATGCGTTTGTCAATATATTACCCCTACCAGTGCGTTTCGAAAGGGTCGGATAACCCTTCTTGATGATATCATTAACCCTATCAGTCACACCTCAATCTCTGCCACCGCACAACCAATAATCTGCGGTGCATTGCTTGCAGTACCATGATATCACAAAAATACGCGCATGTGTTTATATGAACTAAATAGATGGGCTTGATTTCGCTCCCAATCAAATAAATCACTAATCTTTTCTATTGCTTTTCAGACACCTTTTATTTCTGCACCCCGCCAACTACGTCATTGACACTTTCGAGCTACTTCTTAGCTTATGGGTCTGTTGAATAATTAGGCCAATTCTGATTCGAACCAGCGAGACTACCGCTTAGTCTGGCTTGCATATGCAACTGCGGACTGGAGCCCAACCGGAATGTCGCTTGTTTGAGGGTTGATTGGTGTTACCGACGACGATAAAGCGGCGATATAGTTGTGATAAACAATTCAGGAGGTACATATGTATATTGTATGTATGTCAGCTTGCGCCAAGTCAATTATCGCGACAACATACTATCCGATCGTTCTCAAT
>JSUI01006503.1:48779-73903 GCA_000833645.1 Huntiella omanensis | reverse complement strand
ACTTTGCTTACAACCTTAAGTTCGAACATAACAATCAGCCACATTGTGGCTTGCCAATGATTCAAAAAGACCTGCCGACCGGCCTCCACGCCATCCACGCTGCCGCCGTTCGGTCATTCCTGGCCCCGACCAGCTGATCAACAGTCTATCGCTACCTTGCCCATAATGGACTTTCTCGAGGACCCCCGTCTCCGTCAGCGATGGAACCAAATCACCCAGACTGCCGAAACCGCCACAGAAAATGCAGCCGCAAATATCTGGTCGTTCCAACAAGAGTATATCAACCCGTGCCTCGGCGCACTATCAGAACATGTCGACCAATGCACATCTGTCTGTCTCGGTGACCGGGAAGAGCGCGCACGCCGTCAAAGGGAGAGGGAAAGAGAACGCGCCGAGTATTCGTTTGACTTCTACGATGATTGGGCACGCGATGAGGGATATGCTGGATACCAGGGTGGTGGCGGTGGTGGGATAGGTGTGTCTTCGTTCTTTGGAGCATGGCCATCTGATGATTGGGATCGTTTACTTGTGGGGTCAGGCGCGTCAAGGAGGTACGGCGACGGTGTTGTTAATGAGCCGCCACGTAAGAAGAAGGCCATGAGTTACGGGACGCGCCGTAGATCCACCGAAGAGGATCCTACTGTCATTCCAAGCACACAGCCCATCGGTTTCTTGGGGAAGCTCCCATTCAAAATTGGTGGGACGCTGCGATATAAACCAAGTGCGGCAGATTTACAAGACCACCCATTTCGGCACTCCACTGATGATAGCAGCACTGCCGGCGAACGACAGGCGCTTCTTGCTACTGAAGAGGACACCGAAGAGGAGCAAAGTGGGATGGAGAACCACGAAGAGTATTTCCAGGGGACGGAACAGCCCCTACCAACACGGTCTCGACGTAATACAGTCGGTTCCCGTGCTACATCAGGCTCATATAGATCCCGCGGGGACCTGTTTCCTAGCGATGGTGAGGGCGACGAAGATGCGGTGCCACTCGGTGATGAATTTAGCGTCGATTTTGACCGCCGCTCTGATGACCGTAGCAGCCACCGGACGCGCAGCACGAAAGGTAAATACCCCGCTGGTGATATTATCACACGAACAGTCTCGCGGAGTACAGTTGCATCAGGATACTCAAACTTGTCACCACAAGGACCACATGCATCTATGTCGCTATCATCTACGCCAGATATGTACGGTTCGGTGCAGTCCTTGGATGATCTGAGACGTGAGGAGGAGAGATTAGAGAGGGAAGAGGAATTGGCGATTTCGAGGAAGAGAAAGGCCGCGATGCAGTTGGCACATGACCGTGGATTACAGAGAACTAGAGATGGGAAAAGGGCAGAGGTCACAGAGGATGTGGTGTTTGTTGAAGTTCAAAAGGGAAAAAGACCGGCTATTGTGAGAGGGGGAGATTACAAGGCTGCTGAGAGAGCGGTAGAAGTGACCGGAGATGATCAAAGAACAGGCGTTACAAAGATTCCGGCCGTGGAGACCACCCCAACCGTGCTAGTCGCTCCGACTGTGGAGACTGCCCCGGCCATAAAGAAAGCTCCAGACATGAAGATCGCCCCAGCGGTGGTGGCTGCCCCAACTATGGAGACTGCACCGGCCCAAAATGACGTCTCAGACATGAAGATCCTTCCATCCGTGGAGATCGCCCCAACTATGACGCATCAGGACTTTGTACCATTCTCAGAAACTGTGCCCAACCCGGAGATGGTGGCTCACCAAGGGAATGAGACTGAACAGGCCAAGGAATCTACAGTAACGGAATCTGTAAAAGCTGAACCTACAACAGAAGAGTCTACTCCGGAGGAACACATAACAACGGAGACAGCCAACAGCACGGAAAAGACTGTTGAATCAGAAGAGGTTGTCATTGCGACACCTGTGATTAGAAGAACTGAGTTTGAAATTCAAAAGGAGGTTCCGTCTGGATTTGTCCCGGCCAGATTGCCGCGGTTCAACTAGGGGACATAAGACTGGGAGCAGTGTCTTGAAGGGATACAGGACTTCAGGAGACTGCATAGGAGAGGGATACATCATATATTCGTATCCATAAATATGTAAGACATTATTAAATGTCGAACGATTTCAACATGTGCCCAATAGGGGAATAGCTTTGTGATTGAAATATGTTGAGATTTTCCGGGACAAACATGATGGATCGGCTCCACCATGCGTCTGATGGTAACTATTGATGTGAGAGTAGGGCGTTGTAACGTTAAGAGAATAAATGTGGATTTGTTCCCTCAGATGCAAGATGTCGAAAAACCCCGGAAGCTACAGGATGTTCGCACATGCGAAAGACACCAAATACCCACATGCGAGAGGCTTCAAATACCCACATGCGGAAGACACCAAATACCCACTGGTTCTCTCATGTCTCAGGTGGGGACATAGTCCCGTCAACGCGTTAAAGGTGTCTAGATTTGTAAAAAGATGTGACATGGAGAGAAACACTTGACACATTATAACACACTTGACACACACATGACTTCATTCTTATGTGTAAAGAGTTTTTACATGTGCGAACATCGTTTGCTTGTCCGAGGTCCGCCGGATTTGGGGAAACATGGAATGTTATATCCTAAAGCGATCTAGCTGCCAGTCGGGAGACCGTCCCCCAGCGGGTGAACCCGTCCATCTCGTCTCTTAACTCACGGTAAGGCCGTAACTCCTTGTATCGCAGAGTGTCCCTGCTAGTCACATGTTCACCGGACTAGGGAAGTGACTTGGGTGGCAACACGCACGCAAAAAAAAACACATACTGCATTGTATGTACACATGCATGCCATGACCATGTAATGCATCGAGCGGTGGGCTCGTGGGTGGGTTTGCATAAGCACTCGGGTAGAGAACAAACGACATAACCCAACAATACGATTGACGTGAACAAGGCCGAGCAGGATGGATGGGGCCGAGGATGCAACAGACTTGCTAAGGAACACAGTTTGCACATGTTATTAGCGGACAGACGTGCATATATTACATACAAGATGAATCCCAAAGACGTCAACCCCTGCTTCTATTGTCCAGATTGGCGGTGGATTCGGAATCCTGGGAATAACCCGGCGTTTACGGGTTACTCGTCTGCGACTAATTCAAGCCACAATTTATAGGCGGTGAAGATATCTACGGATGTAGAATGCCAGTTTATAAGTAAAAAGGGAGCAGGATGGTCGGATGACAGACATAGGAAGAAGTACAGGTAGTTTGGACAAATTTCAAACCGGAGGTAATTACCGTTTTAGTCAGTATAAAGAAGTTTTATCTGTATCACGTTTTGTATCACGTTCAACAAACATTAAAGTATTGCGTATGAATCGTGGGATACATATGTACATACACATCACGTCACTGCTGGTCAGATGTTTGTCTATCAAGGAGGGCCGTGTTTTTAGTCGGACGAACATTGTTTACGATTTATGGACGGAGTTTTGACGTTTTTTTGATCTTGATTTTTTTTCTCGATTCTGTTGTGTTTCTTTTTTGCGTACACTGATTACCCGTGGCCGGGGGGACATGCGATGATTTGTAGGGAGGAAGGTCTCGCGGGAGCCACACGGACCTCTTCAGCGGACGCACAGGCCGGATATGGACTGGAATGGGAATTGTAGGAGATTCTTGGTGGCAAGTTGATATCTTGGTTCGCTGGGGTACGGCGGATAAGATTTTGCCAGAACGAAGGAGAAGTGCGGTTGGTTCATTTAAGAATCTGATGAAGTCCAAGAATGTGGCTTTTCAGGAGAAGTACTTCATCAAATACAGTGAATATTGGTAGCTCATAGTTGGGAAATTACTGNACACTGATTACCCGTGGCCGGGGGGACATGCGATGATTTGTAGGGAGGAAGGTCTCGCGGGAGCCACACGGACCTCTTCAGCGGACGCACAGGCCGGATATGGACTGGAATGGGAATTGTAGGAGAATCTTGGTGGCAAGTTGATATCTTGGTTCGCTGGGGTACGGCGGATAAGATTCTGCCGGAACGAAGGAGAAGTGCGGTTGGTTCATTTAAGAATCTTATGAAGTCCAAAAATGTGGCTTTTCAGGAGAAGTACTTCATCAAGTACTGTGAATATTGGTAGCTCATAGTTGGGAAATTACTGTATCTATATGGACTGGCCTTCACGCGGACCACATGTAGGCCAATCATAGAAGATCAGAAACAGCACGGGATTCTCCAGGGCCCGTACATACGGCTCCACATGACCTCTTTTTTCCATTCCTTTCTTACATATGTACATATGTACATTCTGTCTTTTTCCTCCGACCATGAGAGATAGGAAGTAACGGTGGACGTGGTGCGTAGTGTTTCATTTATTCGGAAAGACTGGGTGGCGTTGAACTTGAACGGGGGGAGGCGGGGACAGCTGGCTAGGGTGGAGCATTTTTGGCTGGGAGCGGCCAGGCTGGGATCGTGGGCGTTTCCGAGGGTGAGAGTGAATGAATTCTTTTAGGAATCGGGACCGCTGCTCGGAGGAGGATGGACATGTGGATGTGTAGCTGTTGGAGTAGATAAGTCGTCTTGGCAGTGACGAATACAGTCACAATACAGTGATGGATATCATGGCTTAGGTGTCTCATATTATATCAACTCTTATACACAAACATTGGCATACAAGAATCTTCACACGTCGTGATATACTTACACATAACCAACAACTCTCCACATGGTCATCACAGTTCGTTCGTTAAAGCCAATCACGCTAGTTTCCGCCACGGCCCGGGGAAGTNGCGTTTCCGAGGGTGAGGGTGAATGAATTCTTTTAGGAATCGGGACCGCTGCTCGGAGGAGGATGGACATGTGGATGTGTGGCTGTTGGAGTAGATAAGTCGTCTTGGCAGTGACGAATACAGTCACAATACAATGATGGATATTATGGCTTAGGTGTCTCATATTATATCAACTCTTATACATAAACATTGGCATACAAGAATCTTCACACGTTGTGATATACATACTTACACATAACCAACAACTCTCCACATGGTCATCACCGTTCGTTCGTTCGTTAAAGTCAATCACGCTAGTTTCCGCCACGGCCCGGGGAAGTNTGAATCCTTCCGTGGCCATGTCGAGCCACCTTGGCAGGCCTTAAGGGTACGGCGGGCGGGTAACATTACGTGACTGTGTGGTTTCGAGTGGGTAGGAATGTGACGCTGTCTATACCTACATATACTGCGGAGTTTATATGTCCCCTAACGTAGTACCCTTACATGTCCATGTTCATACATATACTCCTGTTCCTAGCCAGTTCGTCCCTTTTCAACGTGCAAATCCAAATATACTTGGTCATATATTGATATTTGCCACCTCTTATATTAAGTTCTTGTCTTGGCTTCTCTGAAGCTTCTATACTGGGATCCATCCTGTTTCGTCACTTGCACAGAGGCCCAAGTTCACTTGGTCATATCAGCCTCTCCGCATCACAGACGGGCCCCGTCACTGGTCCGTGTTACTTGTCATAGCCCGAGGTCTACCTGTTATTCGGTACCACGCTCAGCTTTTAGAGAGATACATATCTCGCCCATACCACCGACCATATCACAATCCTCTTCATCATGTCGTCGACAACTCATCAACCACGTCAAAATCTACAACAACCAAGTCTCAACATGCCATCTGCCACCAAGTTACAACCACGAAGCCTACCGGCCATTGTCCAACATCCACAAGGTCCCATCGTGACTCCTCTAACAGAAGTCTTTGGCCTCAAACATCCCGTCGTTCAAGGTGCCATGGCTTTAGCCACTAGCCCAGAACTTGCCGCCGCAGTTAGCAACGCCGGAGGACTTGGTATAATACCATGCTACAAAATCTCAATCGCCCAGTTTCGAGCAGACATCGCCAAACTTAAGTCACTACTTAAATCTCCCGACATACCATTTGGTATCAACATCCCTATGCTTAAGATCGGTAACGGTGCTCGCAAAACAAATTCAGATTATACGCTGGGTACTCGGGCAGAAGCGGTTGACATCGCGTGTAACAGTGGTGCCAGATTAATTGTATGTGCTGCTGGACTTCCAACCAAACAAGAAGTCGATAAGATTCACAAAGCCGGTATTCTGATTGGAATACCTGCTGGTCACCCAGTACACGCACGAAATGCCCTTGAGCGTGGAGTCGACATCATTGCTGCCCAGGGCACTGAAGCTGGTGGTCACACTGGAGATATCTCAAGTAGTGTTCTCCTACCTGCGGTCCTCGACGTTGCCAAAAACTACTACCCACCACTGTTAAAAGGAAGACGAGCCATCGTCGTAGCTGCAGGTGGTATTATTGATGGACGGGGTCTAGCATCCGCATTGATTCAAGGAGCATCGGGTGCGTGGATCGGAACTCGTTTCATTGCCAGTGAAGAGGCTGCAGCAGAGGCTCTGTGGAAGCAAGCTGTTGTTACGTGTCCCATTGAAGGGACTCGTAAGACGTTTGTTGTCACAGGAAGACCACTGCGGGCACGACCAAATTGGTACACAGAACAATGGGAAAGGGAACGGCCAGCAGAGATCAAGAAACTTTGTGACAAGGGAATCGTGCCGTTAGAGAAGGATGCGAAGGATGGTAAAGAATGGGAACGCCCATTCCTCATGGGCGAGGGAGCTGGATTGGTAAACAGGATACAACCGGCTGGACAAATTGTGGAGGAGATTGTAAAAGAGGCGGTTGACTTACTACAACAAGGGAAAACTCTTTTAGCGAGATCAAAGTTGTAAATACCAAAATAACAAAATAAAAGTTTTGACTTTAATGAATTAATCTACTGGGCTGATGGGGTTTCGTTGCTACGAGTTTCTTCTTCTTCTCTGCTTTCCGTGACGCTTCCAAATTGTGCTATGTCCACAGCAACAGTCGCTTCAGCAAAGTCCTCAAGTTCTTCTGTCATAGTCTTAAGCTTTTCCTTCACGGCAATAGCACCTTCAAATCCAACAATATGTCGTGCTGGTGGGTTCTCATGGCCACCGATTGCTGCTAGGGCATATACTGTCTCCATGACTAGCTGATCGATAGCCGATACCGGCAATTTGGGAAATCGAGAGACAAGTTCAGCTTCTTTAGGGGAGTGAGACGATCCGTCTTTAGGTGGTTCGTCTGGGTCTCGGGGTGTGATTGAAGGAATGGCAGTCTCTGGATTTAGGTTGAGCACACTAGTGAGCATGTCACGTATACGCGGGGCTGGATTCGTTGTCACATCATAAGGTGTGAGTGGCGGGGCAAACACAATCTTATTAGTGAGAACTTGAATCTCTTTATTGGGTTGCACAATCGTCAGTTTGATGTTGAACGGAGCCACCTCGTAGGCTAATGAATCGCAAAAACCCTCGAGAGCCCAGGTGGCAGCTGAATATGTTGACATTTCTGGTGTACCAATGTGCCCGCCGATACTGGTGAGAACCATAATGTGACCCGTGTTTTGCGAACGGAGCACTGGTAGAACGGATTTGATGAAGTTGACTTGTGAAAAGTATATAGTCTCAAAGGACTCCCGGACTAGATTCCGTGTCACAGGTGTTGTTGACAGTTCCTCCAGGGCTCCCACAATAGCTAAAATGAGTTAGTTGTCTCATACACACAATGGTAACACAATCCTAGACAATCTAACCTTCAGACTTGCAACATAGCAAAATGTCAATTTTCTTGAACCATTTTGTTGCTTCGGCCACTGCTGCCATGCATTGTCCTTTGCTCCGCCCGTCACAACGGATTCCCCGAAGTCGATCCTTCCACCCATCACGATCTGCGCGGCCACTTTTACATTCTTCAACCAATTGACGAAACTCGGCACTCCGATCTGGATCTTCGATCTCATCTGGCGGGAGGCAGGCAACTACGTAATCACCATGGGCCAAGACGAGGCGGATGAGACGAATTTGAAGGGGAGAAAGGGCCGACGTCAACAACCAAGTACGTGGAGAGTTGTGCGTTGCTACGTATGTTAGTATATATTGATTGATAGAGATTGGCTATGCTTACGGAAAGCCGCTGTTAAACGAGAAACTCCGGAATCCGACTTTAAACTCATTATGTGTGAATTTAAATTGTGAATGAAGGTTGATGATGGTTTACACGCATCTCATGGAGCAGCACTGGTATTGAAAATAACCCTGAACCTTGATATTAACCCTACAGTGGACCCTGGAATCCCACATCCGCTACGCTGTGCAACTTGTATTCTACAATGAGCAGCATTTTCAACATGGCATGAAGAACTCCGACGTCGATTTTAGGTATTGCCGATGGCCACTGTTGTCAATACTCACATATACTTCTCGTCATTTTGTATAGTCCAAAAAACAGGGCCCAATTCATGATCCCCGCCCCCCCGCCTTGAATAGTTCAACCACCCACGATCTAAATTGGTTCTAGCTTCGAAGCTCAAATCCACGAAACAAGCAACCAAGCTAGCTCCTGACAAGCTGGCAAACTTGTTTCAATCCAAATTCCACTTCTAGAAGTCATTGTCAACAAACAATTGGCAGCTGTATACTCGCTCTCCTATAATCCGCTTAGCTACATGTCTCAAAGCCTACGATAATTCCGCTCCGTGGCACTGGATCACTTCAACTCCTGAGACACGACACAGCTTCCGGAGCCTCCCCTCCGGCTGACTGCACCGGCCGCCATTGTTCAAGAGTCGCAGTGAACGAGCACTCCCAATTATATAAACACTCATTCGGTTCAATAATCTCGTCTCGACACCGCATATAATCTTTAATACTCCGACACCATGAACTCTCTGGACCCCATGCTTCCGTTCGGCCCCGGCCGGGTACGCGCTCTGCTGTTGCCCTTGGGCCCCATCCGTACCGACCGGTTCTCACTATTTCTGGACAGCCTGCAAAAGGCCGGAGTCGTACCATTAAAAGATGTCCCAGAAGATTCACGACCCAACAGAAGTCAGTCCTATACGACCCCGCCAAGCCCCTCCTTGTCAGGGCCCTTGATGCTAACCATAACCCCGCTACCCCAGATATGTTCTCCCCAACCGACTACCCAGAGGGTTCTATGTTTTACGATTTCGTCACATATACTCCACCAGCCTCACATCTCTCACTATCACCCTACGATCTATACCGCGAGCCCTTGGCCGTCATTGCCATCGCAGATGCTGTCGAACTTGGGCGCTCGACATATAACCGCAGTTATTCGGGTTCTGCTGTGAGTGCCAACAACCTCGCCGAGAAGAATATACGCGCGCTCGACCAAGAGCTAGAGGACCTTCGCGACCAACATCAAAAGGCCTTAGTTCACAAAGTCTTCTTATTCGATCATAATGACCCGACGCTTCCCATCCCAGAAGGCATAGTGCCTATACCAGAAGCTACAGAGGAAGACCCATCTATAGTCCCGGCACTCCAACAAGCCATGAACAACCTCTCTTCAACTCTACTTGCAGAAATGACCACTCTCGCCAGGTCCATAGAGGGCCTCGGGTTTCTTGACTCCCCCGGCCAGGCCGCAAGTGTTTTACCCCACCGGGGCCGTACCGACGTCATCGAGGATCGCCATCATTCGCAGTTCAACACCCCAACAGGCAGATCATCAGCTGCCACACAAAGCCGCTCAGCAAGCAGAATGTCATTACCACCATTAGGAAACCGCGCGAATGGTTCACCACAGCTTAGGAGGCCGTCAACCCCAGGAAGCGGCATACAGGAGGACGAATCTGAAGGTGCTGTTGCCATGACACCCGAACGACCGCCGATGCTGTCTAGATCACGCACGGTAACGCCAGAAGGGTTCAAATCGCCACCGCTGGAACGGTTCACTCTGCAGGGTTTCGGATCGGGTGGCGCGGGGGAAAGGCTGCGGCAAAAGGGAAAGAACCGAGTGCAAATTGTTATTGGGTCACTGTACCTGCAGGCAGGACGGTGGCCCGATGCCATCCGGGAGCTCAGTGAGGGTGCGGCATCTTGCAAGACAAGTGCTGATCATGTGTGGTACGGAAAGTCATTGGAACTCTTGATGTGTGCCTTATTCGCCATGGGATGGGCTGAGTTGGAGTTTACAATTCCGAACCCATGCATTGCGGCCATGGACAAGCCAGTGCCTGAGGCAAAGCCTGACTCAAGCGACCCCGATCAACCTCGACACACCCGGGCATTGCAAACAATGCTACCGGAAATTTACGACAAGATCTTGGCTTACTATTCGCAAATGTCTGGCGAGAAACTACCGCAATTTCCTATGTCGGAAGCGATTATCCGTGCTTGCAAGATCATGAGTGCTCTGCACTACACTGATGGTATTTTAAACAAGAAATGCTTTGATATATTGGTGCAAGGAAAGTGGCCCGAGAAGCAGCTGACGACGTCACCACGTTTTACGATTAGTCCGACCAGACAGAACATCGTAGCTCTTCTATTCCGGGCGTTCCCTGCATCTTCAACTGAACTACTAACGGTGGTCGACCGTGCAGCCATTCTTAGTGGGATTTGTTTTATCCTTGGAAAGATTGGGTTTCAACGTAAAAAGACCATGGTATCACGCGAGCTTATGTCAGTTCTTATCACGGGTCTGGTAGAAGCTAGAACACGTGGTGCGGCCGACGTTGGAATCCACCCGGCTGCGGGCCTGGTGTCTTTGACGGGACCAGGTTCTCAGACCAAGGGTGCAACGCTGGAACTACAAGAAGAGGATGTCGAGCAAGGGATTGGGAATCTACTTGATGTCATGTGCCGAAACTACGGTGTTATCGACTTTGACATGCCTAAGATTATGGGCACTGGTGTCAAAGATGCCGAGACTATAGATGCTATCGTTAGCCGGTTGCGGAGGCAGTCCGCTGCTCGTTTGTACGGGTTTCCTGGAGTCAAGCTCAACATGCTGCGAGCATGTATCAATTTCTGTGAGGCCTTGCCAGACTTCCAAGGTGTACTTAAGTACTCTAGTGATCTACTACGGACGGCCGGTTCTGGCGTGGCTCCCGGTCCTCGCGGAGATGATGCCTCTCCAATGATTGGCCGCGAGGAGCAGTCTCGTCTACTGACTAACATCTCCAAGACTTACGATTTAGCACGCCGTCTTGGCATGCAGGATCTGGCGGGTGAATACTGGGACGAGTTCTTGGTTCGCGGCATCAGCTTGGAGCCACTTCCAGAGAGCAAGGCACCAGTACAACATGCTAAAAGTATCATTCCCGGTGCCACAATTTCACGAGCATCGCAAGATGTCAACCCATTTATTTACAACCCATTTCTCAAGAAGAAGGACGAAAAGTCTGCCCAGCAAACGTTAGTTGCCCATGAACCGGCGACATTCAAAATTACACTTCAAAATCCCTACGATATCGAAGTTGAAATTGAGAGCATTTCGGTGATTGGCGAAGGTATCAAGTTTAAGTCCAATAATGAAAAAACCGTAATTGGGTCATATCGGACGCATGTGGTGCGTGTTACTGGTACTCCTTTGGAGGGAGGTACTCTTAAGATCACTGGAGCCAAGGTTAAGGTACTGGGATGCCGGGAACGGCTATTCCCAATTTTCCATGACCGCTGGGCCCCAGTACCAGAGCCAAAGATCAAAGCCATCGGCCTAGCTGCACTACAATACTCGGTTGAAACGGAGTCTTCTGGATCCCCCGAGCTCAAGCCTAACTCTCTAGAGGTTAAGGTTGTAGATGACCAGCCAATAGTCACCATTAAGAGCACCACATTGCCCCAAGCGGCGCTTATGATTCTTGAAGGCGAGCGCAAGACTTTCAGCGTTTCCCTCTACAACCAGTCCACTACAGTTCCGGTTGATTTCATTCTGTTTTCATTTGATGACTCAACTCAAGGTCAACTACGTGCTGCTCTGCAGAACCGGGACTCGACACCTAGTGAAATGTACGAGTATGAACTGATTCTCATGAAGAAGCAGGTGCTGCGCATCAAGAAGCGGCCTAATGAGGAACGTAAAATCCCACCTGGGGGCATCGTGACGTATGAGTTCGAGATGTTTGGTAAGCCAGGCTTGACGTCAGCTACCATTCAGATTGATTATGCTCACTTTGGTGGTAAACCCGAGGAGCTTGGCCCGCAATTCTATACGCGCCGGATTACTTTGCCGATTACGGTTACAGTCAACGGTTCAGTGGAAATTGCCCGGTGTGACGTGGTGCCATTGATTGGGAAAATGCCACAGCCTTTTTGGGAGCATGTGCGATCACAGAGGGGAGGTCGTGAGATTGAAGGGGCGCCAGCGCCTGAGGACGTCCCCGAGTCAGCGGAGCATTTAACAGCCGACAGTCATTGTCTGTTGACGCTAGATATGCGCAACCTGTGGCCTAGCAATATGCAGGTAACGTTGACGTCGAAGGATGGGCTTATGCTGGACGAGTATGTTCTCCCGGGTAACACGAGTCGCATCGTAATTCCGTTAAAGCGGATATACCTTGCCGACCCACACCTCGCCATCCCGGCACTTAACCCGAATCGGAACCGGCAGTTCGTTGTCTCAGCTGCGCAGGTAGAACCCGACTTTGAGCGCAACGTTCGTGAAGCGTTCTGGTATCGGGAAAAGATTTTGGAAGGATTGACGGCAACCTGGCGGACAACCTCTGGCCCTCAACACACGGGTACCGTAGAGCTGCGTAGTATCCGGCTCACGGCCCGCATGATTGAGGCGGTCAAGATTGATGACGTCGGTATCGATATCCATGCTGAGGATGAAAACGGAAAGCCACCAGCCAACGGGAAAATGATTATCGACACATTCTCACGGCTGCGTGTGCGTGTCACCAATCGGTCTGCCAATCCAATTTATCCCATGTTACGAATTATGCCAACACTCTGCCATCGGACAACACCAGCCGCCATGGACTCAACACGAAAATTTGCATGGAATGGCACTTTGCAACGGCGTCTCCCGCTGCTAGCCGCAGAAAGCCACACAGACGTAATCATTCCATTTACAGCACTATGCCGCGGAGAGTTTGAGGTGTTGGCCAGTGTGGAGGAAGCAATGCTATACGAATCGGCGAAGGACCGTGAGGACAAGGAGTTTAGACGACGCGGACGTGAAAGGGCTAATACGGCAGCGCTAATCGAGGCTGCAGTAGCCCTGGGTATTCGTGAACGGCGTATTTGGCATACGAGGAGGGCTTGTACGTTTACGGCGGTTGACGCTGATGATGATGAATGATGAGATATGGGCAAGGATGAGTAATCAATAGTTTCTCTGTCACCAGTATACGACGTCTAGCAATTATGTGGGGCTTGTGTGACCGAAATGTTTTAGAGCAAGAATGACGCTTCGAGACGCCACAGACCTTTCTGGAAAAGTGTGGCTGACTAAGGGAGCGGGTCCGGGATAGACTCACACTCAATGTTGATATTGTATGGAACAGGAAGTTGATAGTTTGTTTTACTAACGTTTATGGATTTGTTACATTTTTTGTCACTGGTTGACATTGCTGATAATGACGGAAATCCCTTTTCATATTCTCTTCATTGAGGCATACGACTCATTTTCTAATAACATCATTTCATTGTTGGAGTGTTTACCCGTGCCAGTACGGGTAAGTGTTGTGCATATCGATTCACCGGAGATTCCCACGAAAGAGGCTTTGAAAAAACTGCTTGGACGCCATGATGCAGTGGTCTGTGGTCCAGGGCCAGGGAACCCGTGTACTGAGAGTGATGTGGGGATTATGAAGTTTTTATGGGAACTTGGCGATGAAGGCTTGCGAATTCCAGTTCTGGGTATCTGCCTCGGGTTTCAAAGTGCCGGAGGGTGGTTTGGCGGGAAAGTGAGAAGGTTGAGAGGCGGATTACATGGGATGGTCAGGTCATTGGCACATCGCGGGGAGGATATATTTGATGGAGTGGCTGACTTTCGTGTCACATTGTATCACAGTCTTTGTGTCGACTTAGGCCAGGACAGTGTACCCGAGGCCGAGTGGGAAACATGGAAATGGGCGGATAAGGGAGACATCGTCCCGTTAGCATGGGTGACGGAACCCAGAGCAGACGGCGAAGAGAGAATTCTCATGGGCTTCAGACATAAAGAAAGACCAGTTTGGGGTCTCCAATATCATCCGGAATCCGCGTGTACCGATCGGGCAGGCGACAAGGTTTTGGAAAACTGGGTATGGGCGGCTAAGAAGTGGAATGTGGAGAACGATCGGATCGTGAGACACGTGCCCGTTGTGTCCCCTGCCCCAGTACTCCCCGCTACTACCCCTGCAAGATCCACACCTCCACGAACCAAGCCAAGTTATACCGTGAGACGACTGACTTTGCCATCTCATGTTACAGTCACATCTCTTATTCATATTCTGGGTTGTCAAAGTAGAGAGCAGATTGTTTTGGATTCTGCTAATCATACGGCTCATATACCACCCGGGGCTACCGATGTTCGTGGGTCGCATAGTATCTTGGCCCTTGATGTCGAATCAGCTGTGCGGTTTGAATATGACGTGCACGAGGGTATTCTCCGGCGGGTTCAGAACGGAGTTTCAAGTGGTATAGAGATGGAGGCAGACGGCGTGAAGGGAGTCTGGCAATATCTGAAAGAGTTCCATGCGCAAAGACAAATATCTAGTGAGCGCGAGACGCCATTCCTCGGTGGTTTCATGGGGTACCTTACCTATGAATTCGGTCTTGCAAACCTCGGAGTATCTTTACCAAAAGGCCACAGAAACGGCCGACGGGCAGATTTAGCTTGGGTTTGGGTTACACGGAGCATAGTAATGGACCATCGAAACCATTGGCTGGATATCCAAGAACTCTCTGATACCCCAAGTACTTGGTGTAACGACATCGCCAACAAGCTTCTTTCATCATCAACTTTCTTATCGCCTAGTGCACCACCACCAGAGTCTGTTCAACCATTGACACCACAAGGTACACAAAAACCCTCAGAGATGTCCCTTACGAGACCACATGTCAAGGTCCCCTCGCACAATACATATGCTGCTCGTGTAACGGACTGTCAATCGCTGATTGCCGCCGGTGAATCATATGAACTCTGTCTCACCGGCCAAACCACTATTCGTCTTCCCCGGACTACCCCTTCTACCCGTGTCGCAATGTTCTCGGCTCTCCGGAAACTTCAACCTACACCTTTTGCTTCGTATATCCATCTTGGTAGCGCAACGTTAGTGGGTGCCTCGCCGGAACGGTTCCTGAAGAGTGACCGGGCAGGTCGATGCTTAATGCGGCCGATGAAAGGAACTGTAAGGAAAAGCGAGAGTGTTTCGACGACGGAACAAGCAAAGAAGTTATTACATATACCCAAGGAGATTGCTGAGAACCTGATGATTGTGGATTTAGTAAGACACGACCTACAGTCAGTATGTCGCGCGGGAATGGTAGAAGCGACGAAGCTCATGCAAGTGGAGGAATACGCTACTGTTTTCACCATGGTCACCGCCATCGAGGCACAGATTGATACTGAAAGATATAGCGCGATAGACGCCCTTCGGGCAGCGTTCCCACCGGGGAGTATGACAGGAGCACCAAAACTACGGAGTTGCGAGTTGTTAACGGGATTAGAGGGAGGTGTGGAAAGAGGTTTGTATTCGGGAGTTACGGGGTATCTTTGTGCCTCAGGGGCAACGGATTGGAGCGTGACGATCCGGAGTTTATTCAGATGGGGAGACGAAGAAATCAGCAAAGATGAAGAAGTATGGAGGGTAGGCGCAGGTGGCGCCGTTACGGGCTTGAGTACGGCAGAAGGGGAAACGGAGGAAATGTACTTGAAAGTTGCGGGACCAGTAGAAGCGGTGGAGAAAATGAGGAGCGCAGGTGGCTGTTTAGACGGGACAAAAGACATTCATTGGATAGATTAAAAGAAATGCATTGGGCTACATGTGCAGAAGAAGGAAAGATATGTGGGGCCGACATCGGCTCGGGTGCCGGATTGGTGGGGTATAACTGGCTGGATGTTCATTCGGAGTTGCTTAGAAGTCTTGATCCTCGGTGAAGAACATGCTAAAGCTAATGATGGTACCATAAATAAGGAGACCACCAATTATCGACATAATCATGGCTTCAGTCTCGATCAAAGACGCATGGGCGAGGATAATGGGGAGGACTATAAGTACCGGTTAGTTTCGGCTCTCTCCACATTTCCCTTTTAAAACTTACCAATACCCATAACCACAAGGAAACCCGTCGCAAATCTCCCTACGTCCATAACAGCAGAAGCCCCATCATCAAAGTCATCGGGGTTCGCATAGTGGGTGCAAAGCCAATTCGGCACCGGCGCAATGACGTAGGTCGCGACGACGAATAGCGGGTAGTAAACCTTGAACAGGGCGCAAGACAGGATGACGAGAAGAAAACCGAGAGCGAGAACAAAGGAGAGGGCGATGATCGTTTTGAGGCCGGCGGGAGGCATTTTGGCGAGTTGTTCGTGATGTTTGTTGTTTAATGACGTGGTGGTGTTGATGCTAGCGCGGAGTGTTCGGTGACCGGACCGAACTTGGGGTGTGTCGCGGGGTGGAGTACACGGAGGGGAAGAAGACGCGCGGGTGGTGACGCAACTGAACAGATTGTTGTGGGGGGTATTGTTTGTACGATTGTTCGCGATTCTGCATTGTCAATTCACAGATCGTGCCTGCATACTCGCTTTGGCGACCCATTGGTATGTGAGCCCTAACCCTTGGATATTCCTGGCAGCTGTCATATAATACCACCAGGTGACAGAGCTTCACGGTCGACGACGACAGCTTCAGGTGCCTAGGCTGGATGATGATGATGATTATGGAGACGAAGGCTATTAGTTTTGGGAGTTGTTTACGATTGTTTTTTGCCCTTTTTAAGTGACTTTTTCTTCAGTTTGTTCCTGGATTTCCCGGATAATTCCAAAGTCTTTTAATCTTAGCTGGCTCAAGCTATTCCGTTGATAAATCACCTGTCTTGTCTTAGAGCTTCATAGCTTCAACACACCGCGCCGTCGATCTCACCAGGACCAAGAAACCACCAACTCCCTCGACACAGATTCTCCCGTCGCCATCATGTTCCGTAACAACTACGATAACGATACCGTCACCTTGTATGTTTTCCCATACTATGGCTCCAGCCTCGTTTACCAATTGGGCCAAATACCCCTCCATCAACCCCTCCCCCGCTAACCAACGTGCTTCTTCGAAATAGCTCGCCTCAGGGCCGTATCTTCCAGATCGAATATGCTGCTGAAGCTGTCAAGCAAGGTTCCGTTGTCGTCGGTCTGACCAGCAAGACCCACGCCGTTCTCTGCGCCATCAAGGTCCGTTTTCACCGTCCCTACTATACCTACACCTAGTAGCTAACCACGTCTTCTCACCACAGCGCAATGCCGAAGAACTCTCCAGCTACCAAAAGAAGCTTTTCTCCATCGATGAGCACCTCGGTCTCGCCATTGCCGGTCTCACCTCTGACGCCCGCGTCCTTTCCAACTTCATGAAAAACCAGTGCCTCAGCTACCGTTTCACAACCAACCGCTCCATGCAAGTAGCCGACCTTGTCAGCGAAATCGGCGATAAAGCCCAATACAACACCCAGCACTACGGCAAGCGGCCTTACGGTGTTGGTCTTCTGGTTGCCGGTGTGGACGAGAACGGCCCGCATCTGTTTGAGTTCCAACCCTCAGGTATGACGGAGGAGGTTCTGGCTTTTGCTATTGGTGCCCGGTCGCAGATGGCCCGGACGTATCTGGAGCGGAACTTGGATAAGTTTGCGGATTGCACGCGGGATGAGCTGATTCAGCATGGTTTGTTGGCTCTCAAGGAGAGTTTAGTGCAGGACCGTGAGCTGACGGTTGATAACACGAGTGTGGGGTTCGTGGGCTGCGGTGGTCCCAAGAACAAGGTGACGGAGCCATTCAAAGTGTACGATGAGCAGGCTGTGAAGCCTTGGTTGGACCGCCTGGCTGAGCAGGAAGATGCTGAGGAAGAGGAGGAGGAACAGACGGCGGCGGCGGCGGACACAATGGACACAGACAACTAGAGTGGGTAGAATACCAACAAGGAGATACCAAGATACGGGATGTATGTAATGCCAGACGAATTATGAAATTACCGGATTGGTTCAAAACTACATTGTGTTTATCTATTCCTGACCCCAGTCCAACTTGAAGGCCGACTTAGCCGGCTTATAGTTCCTCAATGCCTCCAGGACACCCTCCGCCGTCGTAGCCACCGAGATAATCTCCACCTGGTCCCCTTGAATGAAACCAGCCTCCTTGGCTCCTCTAACCCACGCCATCAACCCATCATAGAACCCCTCCACATTGAACAACACAATAGCCTTCTTGTGAATACCCAACTGATTCCACGTAACCGTCTCAAAAACCTCCTCCAGCGTGCCAAACCCCCCAGCAAGTCCCACAAAGCCACTTCCCTCTCCTCCATCAAACACCTCCTGTGCCATAAGTCTCTTGCGCGTGTGCATATCCGGAACAACAGTCGTCCGGCCATAGACCGTCTCGGTAGGGACATACAGGCCGTTCTCGCCGGGGTGTTTAGTCCCATATGTATCATCGCGCTCATGGCGAAGCAGAGCAGTGGGAATGACGCCGTGCACGGAACTGGGTCCGCGGAGAGAAACTAGGGTGCGGGCTAGCTCGCCCATTAGACCGATGGTGCCGCCGCCGTAGACGAGGGAGATGTTGGCGGCGGCCATGGCGTGGGCGAGGGCGCGGGCGGAGGCGAGGTGTGCGGGGGATACGCCGGGGGAGGACCCGCAGTAGACGCAGATAACGGTGGGTTTGGAGGACATTTTGGTTGTTGGTGATTGTGTAGATGGTTGGTTTGTGATATCTTAAGCATTGGCTGTTGATATTGACTGACGTGCCTGAATACTTATGTAATTTGTCGCTATCCGCCAATCCCACCATATCAATCCCTGTACCTAAACAGGAAAGTGGGTTCCCGCATTTCCGCGACTTTCCGCCGGTTATACCGGGGAGATGTGCGCCGTGGTTCAACGCCATTGGGGTCCAGTTACATAACCCCCCACTCAAGGTATCACAATTAAATGGTCAACCTCTCCGACCCAATCACCAGTCATCGTCTCCAACCATTACGAAAACCCCGCTGCTGAAAGAATCTCCAAGTACATTCATACACACAAAATCACCAAGTCTCAGAATCCAAAAATTCAAACATATCCGTGTTCTTGTTGCCGTGTCAAGCTTACATCCTCCTCTACATCTACTACCTAATCCGGGAATTCCCCGTCCCTGGTGTCCGATGACCCCCAAGTCTGCGTGCACTTTCCCTTTACAGCACACTGAGGGTGACATCACGGTTAAAAGTACCAAGCACTCCGGTATTGAGTTTGCCCCCCACCACACTTGGTCCCTTGACATTGATCTGCAAACTAGTTAGTGACAAACTCCTATCATGTACCCGCGAACTCCTATCGTAGGGATCGGATATCGCAATAACAATAAAAAACTTACCTCACCCCGAATCTTAAAATCGGTCGTGATATACTCCCCCTTGTCAGACAGCCAAATCTCAACACTTCCCGCTGGTGGACCAAAGTGGGGAGGCTGACCCGAACGCACCCGGTAATCATACCAAAGGCTCTGTGCCAACGGCCCGGCGACACCCTCTACGACTAAAGCGTGGACTACACGACCACCCCACAACGCTCTCAAATCAGACAGCATCTTCTGTGACAAAACAGGTTTCTGGCCCGCCCGCTCAGCAACATACACGATACGAGGACGAACCTCGGGACTTTTACCAATAGCCGGGGCGGCGCCAGTCTCCAACTTGTGTAAGAATCCGGTAGTGTTGAAAAGCACACCAAAGTTTTCAAGGTGGCGTTGACGGAAGGCGTGGGCTTGGCGAAGCATGAAGGACCCGTTGACAATCTTCATTCCCTCGGCGTGGTATACGAGAGCCTGCTCGGGCGAAACTACAAGAACCGTGGGAGAAACACCGGTGGTGGCCGTAGAAAGGGGTGCCTCGCGACCAGCAACAGAGTTAAGCGCCACATTGGCATTGCTGAAAAGCGCAACGAGAGTGAGAATCAAGGTGTACTGGTCCGTCAAAAGTTCAGCGGGAAGGAAGGTATCATTGGGTCCAAAGTGCTCAGCCGAAGGAATAGCCGCGATCTGTCCCGCCATACCCGCAACAACATGCTTCTGAGTAAAGGTAGTCATACGTTCAGGCCCATCAAAAATGACAATATCCCCGGGAAGCTCCTCCGTATCCGTTGAAAGCGGGCTAGCCGCCGGCGCTGAAACAATATCCGCCCAAGTAGCAATGTTAATGGTTGAAGCCCCCGGAGGCGGGGTAGTCCAATCCATCGAGCTAGTTCCAGAATCGACCACCCACACAACCTTACGTAGACCGGGGTACGATTCGCCAACGGACTCGAGAGCAAAAGTGCCAGGTGCGGCAATCAGGGTATCAGCGGAGGACGCGCGGAGCATTGATGTGAGCTCGGCGGTAGACGCATTGTGGGGGATGAGAATCGCGGTGAGCTTCGGGTAGAATGAACAGGCGAAGAGAGCAAGGAGGAGCTCAACCGAGTTGGGAAGTTGGATTGCGATGCGGGAGGAGCCGTGTTGGGATAGGTGGTCACCAATCAGGGAGATCTGCCGGGTGAGATCATCTACAGTTATAAAGTCAAGTTGTTAGCACGTCATTCATGATTCCATATCCACTTGAAGTAACATACCCGTATCATGCGTCTCAACTCTCTCAGTGCCCCAGACCGTCTTAATCTTGCTTGTCTTGCCCTCCTCTCCTCTAACGAACTGTCTCCAAACATCTCTCAAATCGCCATCTCTACCGCCCGAGAACTTAGGCGCCCCCTCCTTAACAACATTCAACCCTCTCGCCAAGCCATTCAGCGCCATCGAAGCCGGTCTATAAACCGCCGACTCCTTAGGCATCCGCATAGCAGTCCGCGAACTCTGTCTCCCCAACTGCAACGGATGCAAGTCCGCATCATAAGTCCACACCTGTTGTACGATCCACAATACAAAGATAACGCCAACGAGAAGTGTGCTAGAAAGCGACCACTGGTCAAACAAAGCCTGTGCCCATTCTTTAAGAACCGCGACAACTGCGTTGAAATGGTTATCCCTCTCGCTGAAGCTGGGAGCACCACCGGGTGGTGAATCTAGGTTTTCCATGGTGATTTTGTGTTTGTCAATGGGTAATGATCTCCTGGATCTGATGGAATCTTCAACGAAAAATAAAATACTTGAGGAAGAAAAGAATTGTAAAAAATGTGGACAGATTCCAAAAATCTGGTTGAAACACCGCCACGCTACAGCCCAAATGTACCCGATCGAATTGATTAATAAATGAATCAGCAAATCTGTCAACCTCGCTAACTATCAGCGTATAATTGACCTGAATTTGTGTCCAATTGCGGATTTATACCAAGACGTAAAGCTGATGCAACACGGATCGCTAGTTTCACTTCCTTGGACCGGTCTCTGTTGAACTCCGCGCTGACGTAGTAACTCCTTACATATCGCCACTGATCAACCTCCGTTGCTCCGTCGCCAAACTTACTTGTCATGGAGGGGCCATTTGCTGACTAAGCTAGGTACAAAGCATGGTCGGAACCATCATCATCATCATCATCATCGTCACCGGCATCAAATTATCACACAAGGCACATAAAAACTCAAAAACACCATTGTAAATACCAAAATATAATAAACCGAGAAATCAACTTTTGTCTAACGTGTTTTGTCATCCTTTTCGCCCCGCGAGAGAAAACCCCAAATAACCCGTTCGTTCTATCGAGGAAAGCAACCAAATGCCTCCCTATATCATGCTTGGCACGATCATAACCAAAACCCGAAATCTAATTCGGCAATCTAAAGAAATCAAGGACAGCCCGAAGCCCAGACCAGCATGCTGGCCCACGAACCTCAACCATCCCTTCTGCCATGAAATGGCCATTGCCACTGCTCTCCGCGCCCGCTGTAGGATCTATCATGAATATCTCAAGCAGCTACTGTCATGCCAGACAGCACTCTGCCCGATCCTCTATCAAGCGCATCAAGCAAAATTCGTCGTAAACCGGAAATGCAATGTCATAATCGTGTACCAGCCAGTCTAAGGGTATCAAGAGCGGGAAAGAAAAAAAAGAAAAAGAAACACCAAGTGGATATCAAAAGGAAAAAAGAAACAGAATGAAAAAAAAACGAAAACAATCACCAGGCCCGTTTTGTCGCCAAGACACTCTGTCCAGCTAAACAGCGAGGAAATAATCCCGCCGGCTAGATACACCAAAATTCAGACTCCCGTGAGGGAAACCTAAACCACAAGGTGTGATACTCGCCGTCGCATCAAGTAACAAACACCGACGCTCCTGCAAAAGTATAAAGAGCTGGCAACAAAAGGCATGAAAAAATGAAGAGCAAAACAAAATGAACAACAAAAAGCAAAAAAGGGCGTTCTTGAAAATCATCCAATAACGCTGACCACGGAAGCATGATACGGGTCAACCCGGGCTCTCCGTGCATACCGTACGAGTGGATGTTTACCACCAACCACCGCCGCTGTTGCCGCCGCTGCTGGGGTTACCGTAGCCGCCGCTGCTGTTGCCGTAACCGCCATAACCGCCGCCGGAGCCACCGTTGCCGTAGCCACCACCGCCAGAGTTTCCGCCAAAGCCGCCGCCGCCGTACTTGCGGAAATCGCGGTTGGCACCAGCGCTGCGGGCACCGCCACCACGGCCACGGCCGCCGCCACGGCCACCGTACGAAGACTCGCGGGCAATGGTCTCCAAGAAGGCAGGAACATCCTGGTTAGCCTCCTTGAGCAGCTCCATGAGCTCACGGACAACACCACGGTTACCACGGTTGAAGAAAGCAGTAGCAACACCAGTGTTTCCGGCACGACCAGTACGACCGATGCGGTGAACGTAGTCATCAATATCAGTGGGGAGATCGTAGTTGACGACGTGGGTGACGTTAGGAATATCGAGACCACGGGCGGCAACAGCAGTAGCAACGAGAATGGGGCAACGGCCGTTACGGAAGAACTCGAGAGCGCGCTCACGCTCACGCTGAGTGCGATCACCGTGGATCGAAGTAGCGGGGATGTTCTGGTTAATAAGGAAGTCCGACAGAGAGTCGGCCATGCGCTTGGTCTCAACGAAGATCAGAGTAAGACCAGAGCCGCCCTGGGTAGTGAGAATATCAAGCAGGACGGAACGCTTGTCGACGTCTTCGACGTATTCGACCTTCTGAGTAATGTTCTCCGAAGTAGAGCCGACACGACCGACCGAAAGGAAGATGTAGTCCTTAAGGAAATCGCGAGCGAGCATCTGGATGTCACGGGGGAAGGTAGCCGAAAACATCAGAGTCTGGCGGTCCTGAACACCGGGCATGTCCTCACCCTCAACAATGCGGCGAATCTGGGGCTCGAAACCCATGTCCAGCATGCGATCGGCCTCATCAAGAACCAGGTACTTGATGTTCTGGAGAGAGATGCGGCCGCGCTCAAGAAGATCGACCAGACGACCGGGAGTGGCGACAAGCAGATCGCAACCACGCTCAATCTGGCGCAGCTGAGAACCGATGTCAGCACCACCGTAGACGACGCAGGGACGAACCCACGAACGGTACGCGAACTTGCGAGACTCGTCGTAAATCTGGGAGACCAGCTCACGAGTAGGAGCGAGAATCAGCGAAGTAGGGTAGGCCTTGCGCTGGCGGAAGCTACCACCCTGAGGAGCCGGAATAGCCGAGGGACCGTTGATAAAGGCCTGGGATAAGATGGGGAAGAGGAAACCACCAGTCTTTCCGGAACCAGTCTGGGCACAAGCCATCAGATCACGACCACCCATGACGATAGGGATCGAGTACTTCTGGACGGGAGTGGGGACCTTGTAGCGAGAGAGCTCAATGTTGCGAACAAGGTGCTCATCAAGAGGGGGGATGCTGAAGGTCAAGACAGGCTCGGGGACATCACGGCCGGAAGCCTCGACAGGAATGTCATCGTACTTCTCGAAGTTGATACCGGAGTGCTGCTTCGACGGGTCATCAGCAGTACCGTAGAGCTCACGCTCAACGCGGGGGTTGGCGGGACCGGCAATGTGCTTGCCATCAACCCACGAACCGTCACCGGAACCACGGTTGTTGTTTCCGCCCTCAGCGGGACCGTTGCTGTTGTTGTTGAAGTTACCGCCGCGGTTGTAGCTACCACGGTCGCCACCGTTGTTGGAGCGGTCGTTCCAGCGACCACGGCCACCACCGTAGCCACCACGACCACCGCCGCCCTCGTAGTTACGGCTACCACCGCTAAAGAGGAATAATGTTAGTGTCATATCACAACCGTTACTTGGAATTTAGAGATTACTTACGTGTTCCAGCCGCCGCCGCCGCCAGACTTGCGGGCGTGAGGGGGGACGTAGGAAGAGCCGCCACGACCGCCCTGGCTCTGGGGAGCCTGGTTCTGGGCGGGTTGGCTCTCGTTGATGGAGAGGTTGCCCATGTTCAGCTGATCAGCCATGATGATGAAGTTTCGTCGGATTCAAATGTAGAAAATGATGCGAATAGAGAGTAAGAATCTCGCTGTGCCAAAACAACACAAGAGATTAAGAAGAAACTGACAAAGGTATGAATGTTAGTATTGTGCACTCTGTATTCCACATAAGCGTGGCTCTTAAGCAAGTGGTGACAGATGATCAGGCCGGCCTCAAGCAAAGCCTGGGTCCCAACCAATCAACGGCAACCTAGAGCGTTGAATGACATACCTAGTAAAAAAACTTTCTGTAAAGGGACAACGAAAACCCGCTGTGCCGAAAAGAAAGTGGGAATAGAAAACAAAAAAACACACGTGTATTTCCTCTGGGGAAGATCTAAACGAACTTGCAAAAGGAAAGACAATCACTCGTAAACAGAGAAGGAAAAATGAAGAACAGAGTGCTCCTCTAGTTGTTTGTAGTGGGGATGAAGGGGGGAGGGATTGCGGTGGATCAGAAAAAGAAGAGAGGAGAGGAAGAAAAATTTCCAGCAAGCAAGGGATCAGAACGCTATTCAAGTAGGCCGGGAAAAAAACAAGCCTCACCTACATACAGCAGAAGGAACTAACGGATACATTTTGAGCCGCTAGCATAAGTCTCTTAACATAGTCGTCAGAACAGTGGCCACTAATGGCATGTAATCGGTTAGTCAGTTGCCTCCTCTACCAAAGCCTCAATTCTCAAAAACCAAGCC
>JSUI01006503.1:3381-44110 GCA_000833645.1 Huntiella omanensis | reverse complement strand
AAGACCGGGGACAAGTATGCAGGTCGTCGGGTGTTGGAAAAGAGTGCAATTGGTGTATTATGGACTATTCACTGGTCCTTCGAATCACTATGTTTCCAGATGTCGTCGTCAATAGCTTCAGCCTTGGCCCCAAGCTCCCAAGTCGTACGCAGCTACCGCCTACGTGACCCTGGCGTGTGTTCCAAGCTGTTAACCCAAAGTAGACGACCCTTGAGTTTACTGCAACCCTAACGAGCTGTTAAATCCAGGAACAGGGGCCAGCTGCCTGCCTGGGCTCACCGCTTTCCTATCCTGCTTATCGGCCCCGCTGATAGCTGATTGGAACTTTTTTGTGGATCCTAATATTTTTTTTTGCTGGACAGGATAGAGATGTCCAAGGATGCAGAAAAGTATGGTAGAATTGGCTGGTGCAGAGTTGAGATAATCGCATTTAACGGGTGTTCCAGAGAGCGTGAACTCACGCCACACTACAACATTTAATACAATTTGTTACTCATTCGTTTGGCCTGTCATCCACCTCAGACATTGTCCTGTTAAACAGCCATAGTGGCTTAGTTTCCGTCTGTAAACATCATTATTATCACGAGGGTCTCCATCCCACTACTAGTCGTCGCCCAATTACTCCCGAACAAACCTCCAAACCACCCGAAGCACGACCACCCATAATGTCCTCATTCTTCACCATCCCCGGGCAAAAGAAGCGCAAGCGGGCCGGCGATGCCGCGCCCTCCACCGCCAAGCGCAGCATGCCAACCCGCACGAAACCCACCAGCTCAGCCCGCGGCGCCCCGCGCACATCCAGAAAAGCCGCTACCCCGGAAGACTCGGAGATCTCAGGCAGTGATAGTGATGACGACATGGTTTCGGCTCGCGCCAGCCCGGAAGCTACCCGGAACTCAGAAGATGACCTCTCCTCCGGCTCCGACGAGATGGACAGTGACGATGAAGAGCAGGATACGGCAGCGGCCAGACGGCTGGCTATGGCGGCGCGGTATTTGGAAAATGTGAAGGAGCAGGTTGATACGATTGGATTTGACGCCGAGGAAATCGACAGAGATATGATTGCCGAGCGTCTGCAAGAGGATATTGCCGAGACCAAGGGAAAGGTCTACCGTATGCTTGCCAATTCATTCGCCTTTTCCCGCGCCTCCCACACCATCTGGAAGGCCAACACCCACGGCTTCACCTCGGTAGCCGTTCACGAACCCTTCGCCTACACCGTCACCAAGGACTTGCACGTGCAAAAATGGCGCCTACAGGACCTCCCTCACAAGCAATTTCCCCAGACAACCCGCCGGAAGCCCTCCCGGCCCGACGCTCCTCCGCGGAAGAAGCCTACTCTGGTTACCTACGTCAAGGGTGACCGCCGGAAGAGCAAGGATCGCGACTACCAACGGCACACTGCGGATATTCTGGCCGTGGCCGTGTCACCTGACGGGAAATTCCTTGCTACCGGTGGCGCTGACCGGAAACTCATCATTTACAACACCGAGACTCTCTCGCCAATCAAGGTGTGGACACACCACCGTGATGCCGTCACAGGCCTTGCCTTCCGCCGTGGTACCAACCAGCTTTTCTCGTGCTCAAAAGACCGCACAGTCAAGGTATGGAGTTTGAACGAAATGGCCTACGTTGAGACCCTCTTCGGTCACCAAGACGACGTTGTCGACATTGCTGCGCTCGCACAAGAGCGTTGCGTATCAGTTGGTTCGCGTGACCGGACAGCCCGTCTGTGGAAGGTAGCCGAGGAATCGCAGCTTGTATTCCGCGGCGGTGCCAATGACAAAAAGACCAAGCGCGGCCTACACACGAATCCCACCGTCGACCCTCTTAACCCACGCATTCCCAACGAGGGAACCCTCGACCGTGTGGCCATGATTGACGATGAACTGTTCGTTACCGGCGGTGACAACGGCGCCTTGTCACTGTGGAGTGTAACCAAGAAGAAGCCTCTTTCCATTGTCCCTGTAGCTCACGGCTTCGAACCCTGTCTCACACCCGCGCAAGCCTCGTCCGAACTCAACCCCGAAGCATCCGCCGTTCCAGAGCCGTCACCGCGGTACATCACTGCGATCTGCACGGTTCCCTATTCTGATCTTGTTCTTTCCGGTTCATGGGATGGATATATCCGGGTGTGGCGGTTGTCAGATGACAAGCGGACTCTTGAGCCCATGGGTGTCTTGGGACCAAATGAGGAGGACGACGAGGACTTTGAAGTGCGGGGTGTCATTAATGATATTGCGGTGTTTGAGAGAGGAGAGAAGGGTAGTGAAGGTCTCTGTGTTGTAGCGGCCGTGGGTAAGGAACATCGCTTTGGTCGGTGGAAGACTGTAGAAGGAGGTCGGAATGGTGGTGTAGTATTTGAAGTGTCCAGAGGGACGGCAGTACAAGAAGATGAAGACGATGATGAGGATGAGAGTAGTGATGGTTCTTCGGCAGGTTTTGAGTCGGAGTAAAAACGGGCGTTATCCATATCTGTTTCTGTTTCTGTTTCTCTTTTAGATATTTTGGGTTCTCGACTTGCTGCATATCTTTTTGTTCTTATTCCAGCTGGTAACATCACCAATCATCGGGCGTTTATGAATAATTCATTATCTTCTTTGCTTCAAAAAAACTGCATTCATTCCTATGAAAAGTCTAAAATCAACCCTATTTTTGACAAAACCAAAAAGCAAAAGAACGCCGACAATGATGCTAAAACAAACTCCAAGTGACTTTTGTAACACAATAAACGCCCCTTCACTTAATCCATCGTCATGTCAATAACAGACCCTCTCGTCGCCTCCTTCCCCGTCCCCATGATCGTTGATGACCGTTTCCTCGTATGAAATGCCCGCACAACAGGCACCTTCGATGTCGTCATAGTAAACGGCTGGTCTCGTTCCTCCGCCCCTGAGCTCTCATATGCTACATCACGACCCTTGGACTGCAAAAACTCACGCATCATATCCGTCTTTGACCCTGCTGCTGAACTAGAGCTAGAAGGTCTCTCTGTGTCATTACTAAAAGAAGAAATGGCAGTTGATGGACGTATAGAAGAAAGTGATTTGAAAGTCGCAAGATTTCGTGAGTATTGAGTAGCGAGTGCTGTGCTGACCCTAGATGATGGCGCTGGCCGGCTTGCCATTGACGGGCCAGGCGAAGATCGCATAAACAGGTCTGATCCGTGAATTCCGCGCGGCTCGGACACAGAAGACCCTTTTGGTACACCAAAGTTAAGAGTCTGCAAATGAGTCCAAGATGTCTTGTGCCTTAATGGCCGTAAAGGTTGAATCTCGCGAACTTCATCGTCATCATCATCGCCAATTACAATAGGTTTTGGCAAAGGGACCCCCGTCACTGGTGTTGTCCCCCGCGGCGTATTCTGCATATAAGAGAGCCGCCGTGCTTTAGAGGAGTGCATCAAGCTTCCCGGGTGGTCAGTGTCGCTAAAGGCAGAGCCACAAGCATCCGAGTCAGAGCTGGGACTAGCAGCGCCTCCAGAAACATACTCACTAGCATTCAGTGGCGACTCAGCATCCACATCCATCGCGTCTGAGTCGCCATCCACATCAAGTGATAGCACAGGCACTGATTTTCGACGGGGAGAAACAACAGGGGTCACAGCGGGAGACTCTACCCCTTCCATCAATGACTCTATCGATGGAATTGGTAAATCCGCAGTCCACTTCCGCTTGTGTGATTGAGGCTCACCAGCCCGGACTAGTCCCACGACACTCTTACGTCTTAGAGGGGACGATTTTGCCATTGTTGGGAGAAACTTCTGCCTTTGCTCAGTAAAAGACGCATTTAAAAGTGGACTCTCGGGTTTTGTCGTCTTACCGACTGGCTTCACTGGGTTTGGAGAAGCATGTGGGGTGTCCTTGGGACTGATTATTGCAATCGCCTTTGGCGCTACTTTTGTCGTGATAGTAGGCACAATATGCGCAACTGCGGCCTTGGCAGCAGCTAAAGCTTCGTCGGCATCGCCGGTGTTTTTGGAGGATTCTGCATGCCGAGCCTTCATTTGTTGTTTTAAAAGTTTACGCTGCCTCTTCTCCTCAGCAGCCTTCTCGTTCTCTGCGATCTGGATCTTCTGTAGTTCGAATAACGTATTGCGAATCTTTTCTCTCAACTCCGATGGCTTAAAGTCGGCTTTGGGTGTCTTTTTACTTACCAAAGCCTCAATGAAGCCGTAGGTATCGTCCAAGAAGGATTCAATAAAGCCAAGGACAAAGACACCACAGTCGCAACCATTTTCCTGCAGAGGACAGTTTTTCACTGCATAACCCATAGGAGGGAAGTCGTCGATATCTGTGTGGTAGCGCTCGTTCATTTCGGCAACCAGATACTTACGTAGCATCTTAGTCGTAGCAACGTGGGTGCCGCCAAGAGAGTCCATAGTGTAGATACGTGGTTGATCCATAGCGGCTTTCGTCCTAGACTCCTTAGATGGGCTAGTATTAGATGCGTCAATATCGCCATCTTCGTCCAGCGCCGCCGGATCCGTCTTAGGTAGCAGCATTCCGGGGTTGGTAATAATGGCGAGATACCAATGAGAATGCTCGATAACAGGCACCACAATGTAATCGAACGAGAAGATATCAACACCACTAGTCCATGACTTGACAGCGTCATACTTGATTGGGCCACCAGGCCTATCAGGCTTGAGCGTAGGGTGGAAGAATGTCGACATAAAGTAGACCTTGGCCTTTGAACCATCTTGCCGAGCTAATTGACGCTGCTTAAGGAAGTTGATATAGCAAAGCATTACGTTATCGTTCAACCAGCCACCCTCGTCTAACCGCTCAATGTCTTCAGCTTCAACTACAGCCCGACCTTTTCCAGTCCGTGGGTACATGAGTCGTTCAGGCCATTGTTCTCTCCAGTTTGGGTTTTCTTCGGTCCAAGGAATAGGAGCTGCAAAGCTGATGCGCCGTGGACGAAGTGCCCGAGTGGCCCGTGTATCTGAAAGCCCTTCTGGTACTTCTGGTGGACCGCTGGATCTAGTAGTTTTGCTAGAGAGTGAGTAGGCAGTGAGGGGTTTAGGTCTATCCATTGATGGTAGGTTCATCTTTGAAGAATTCCCCAAAGAACATAATTGTGAGCCAGAAGAACCAACTGCGACTTTTTGTGGGGAGAGCTTGGCTTCTCGCTCAGCACACTGGCGAGACTCAGCCATGGCTTTCCGGAATGTGGCTTCAAGTGTGTCGTGTCTGTTTTGTTGTTAGAATGATACAGTCGCGATTTTTCTCGTTGAGGAAAAAAATATACTTACGGTTTCTCGACTGTGGAGTTGAGCACAAATCCCAGAGCATGCACATTCTCTATAAAATCCGAAGCATCCTCAACCGTCTCAAACTTGATAGCCATAAGAGCAGGTTCGGTTGGCGATGAGCTGCGGTTCAAAACGACAAACTGTGACTCTGGGTTATATTTGATTGAGTTGAGTTTTGCCAATCGGAGTCGGAGCCATGAGCTGTCGGTATTGCCGGCTGTCCGTGTCGACTGTTTTATTACTGGGTGCAACAGTTCGCAATCGGTCGTCCGGCAAGGCAGAAAACCCCAAATGAAATTCTCCGTCCGTCTAGAGCCCGATACTGCGGCATGAACATTGACCTGGATGCTATAGTCGGTACTCGGTCTAGGCGTTTTTAAGGCACTTGAGGAAAGTGAGCTGGTTGGGCGTGAGGAAGCCGGGGTAGCTGTCGCCATGTCTTCAGCCGAACATATTTCGAGGGACTCATTGGATGTCCGCTCGTTAGACGTAGGTCGATTCATCGAAGCAGATTTATGATGCGACAGGCACAGCTCATCCTCGCTGTCGCCGATTGGAAGGCTGCGTTCGGGCTCGTCGCGGGCCTTGGGTGTCTTTGTCGCGATTTTCTCTGAAGTCTTGTTTGGATTCTTTATCGTTCGCCGAACATTTAAAGGTTGTTCCACTTTCAAGGATGAGAACAAAGGTCTCTTTGGTGACGGAAGAGCGCGGCCCGATGACCTGGTAGCCTTTAAAGCGGCATGTAGCTTCGTGATGCTTCCTTCCTGCAGCTCGTCTGCACTATTTTCGCGGGATCGCTTGGGGTGAGAGTTGTCGTTGCTGCTGCTAGGGCTAGTTTGGCTGCTGGCCTGGCTTTTTCGCTTTTTCGATCGGTTTCGGCGTCCACCACCAAATAGGTTTCTTTCGACGTTGTTGTACTCCGTGAGAGTGGATATGCGGATTTCTTCGGTAGGTGTCGCGGGTCTAAGGTTGACTTCGGGTGCGGGTTCTCGGATACGGCGTGGCTTGGTGGGGGAGCTATTAAGAGTGTTCAATGAACGATGATCCGGGCCCATATTACCCTAAAGACGGTGAAAACACATGATGTTAGAACTATGTTTGGGCATTGGTTGTAACGCCTGGTAGCCTGGCGGTTTTCGATTGGACGTCTAGGGACGGCTAGGGTGTGTGCGTCGTCGGTTTCGTAGTGGCTGCCGCAGTGGATATTCCTGGCCCGTGGAATGCTAGGGTGTAAAGAGAAGAACCAGATGCGGCGACTGGCGCATTATTGGTTGACGAATGGCCACTCGGCACTGCTTGCACGCACATGGCGCATTGTGAAAGCCAAACCTTTTGCTCCCTTGTGTCACGGTTGAAAGCGGCCAGTGGGAAGGGGGAAAAGTAAATGAGTGATGACAAGACTGACAATGGACATACCAGTTTCCGCTTTGAAACCATGACCGAGACTTTGTGTGGATGTTGGACTGCTAATGGTTTGTGGGCCTTTTATTGTTCTTCCGAAAGGTGATGAAATCTGACTGGAATTTTAGCGACTCTGGTTGCTGGTTTCCAGTACTTGATCACCATGCGCCATGACGTTTGATGGTGGCTGAATAGGCAAAAATAGGTTCAAAACTAGCGACAGGACCTCCAAAACTCGGGCTCCACGAGGTTGACTGAATAAGAAAAAGTGTCCTTGGACATTCAGAGAGAAAGGAAATCGACGATGAAAGTGGAAAAGCAAAGACTAGGGCAGCTCCCACCTCGTTAAGATTTCCTCTACTAGGCCTGAATTCACATAACAGCTGACGACAGACGACGAACAACCCGGGATTCACACAACACCAGCACTAATTCACATTCAACTTACCGTGAAAAAAGCTCTGAAATCCCACTGTGAAAGGTCACAAGTGCTGTCAAACACGTGAACAACGGCAGCAAGCCGTGGAAAACAGATGAAAAAGAGAATTTTGTTGTTTGTAGCGTTGCGTGAGTTATTTTCGTTGAATGCGAGTTTGATTTGGGCAGTCACTAGCCAACCAATATCAAGTAACTATCAAAAGTCTAGCGCCAGCGCCTGCAAATTTTGGTACGCATAGAAGTTCTGCGGTGTCCCCGAATCTAAACTTGATATACGGAGTAACAGAAGCCGAGAGGCCTAACTAGTTGACGTTTTGTGGCTTCGATATTTCCAAACACTACCTCAAAATTGTGCCATAGGTCCATCTCTGTCGCATTTGTGAGTGGCAGAATGCGTCAGGATGAAAATTAACTGAAGGCGGACAAGGCTGAAGACCCACAGGATGCAACAGGAGCAGGGCTGTAATGCCATAAACGAGATGAAAATACCAACCAATTTTATGTGGTGACATCATCGACATATAGGGTTATGATGCATATAACCCTACCGTTGGCCAGGTGTTTTAGGAGGGTTGACATATTTGTATACTTTCGTGTAACACTTTGTTGAACAACACAACCATATTTGAAAGGATAAACATCTCACTATGTGTATAACAGAAACAGAAAGTTAGGGAAAGTCCGCCACGAAACACCGTACAAAGTTGAAAGTACATATATACACCAAGGGACAGAGAAAATGGATCATCACCGTGTTGTTTTGCATCAGTGTAAGTACACACAGAAGAAATGCTTATTATCTCGTGTTAAATCATAATACCGACGTAACACTACGTGCGCCTCACCAGCGAGCCGTTATTGTTGCCCCGACTTAAAAACATCTCAATCTCGTTCCACAAATTCGGTCCAAGAATGAATGATATAACTTAAACGGGCGATCTTGTATATGGATTCAGTAATGAATTACCCCAAATAGTACACATACTGCGAGACTGCGCGATATCATCCATATTCATGCGTTCCCGGAAATAACTGACCATCACGGAATGAGGCTGAACGGACTTCTGCATGCTTTTGAACGAGAAAACTTGTTTATAGCATAGGGTTGCAGAAAAATGATATCTTGTGATCAGCGGCTGCAGTGTCGATCACTTGACAGTTGGATAAGAGTAGGATGGAAGGTTAACGAATGTGACGGTAAATAGAATATGCATATGTAGATAGTACAATCGCATGGCCTTATCGCCTTCGTTGTAGAATGCGTGTACATCATTTACCAAGTTTAACTTTTAGAAACCCACGTTCCGCATAAACGTTACCGCCTGGTACGGGCACCGTGAAATACTACATCAGGTCAGTTGTCTGACAAGACGGAGGCCCCCACATCCTTCTTGGACGGCGACAATCAAGACTGCGGTCTCGGCCCTGACAACTTATGTGGGTTCCGCTCAGTCTATTACTGTTAACTATAAATCATCAAGCGGGAGTGTCGGGCGACGTTTGGTGGCGCTGTCTGTTGTCTCTATCGTGTGATTAATTTTATGTCATAGGCGAGAGAAAGTACAGGTTGGGACGGTGGCCCGAGAAAAGGCTTGGCAATTGGGCACCAACACGGATAGTTGGGCTTGTAATTGGGTTATGTTGTCTCGTTTGATGGCAATGTGGTGGCGGTTATGGGACATGATTTTGGTTGTAAGGAGAGACTTATAAGGTAACTCTCGTATTCATGACATCACTGTGAGAGAGGAATATATGATATTGGGTTATATATGGCGTTTGTTGACTGCTTCATCTGGCGTCGAAAAGTAAAGTACTTCAATCTATTGTTGGGTTTACTGTTCTAGACGACCGTGTGTGATGCTCTAACCGAAGCAGAGTTGGAAACGAGGCGGTATTCTATACGACACGGTACTTTGAGAAGGCAACTGTCTTGGACAACGGGTTCTGCGATAGCGGATTTAAAGTCTTGTGGCGTTAGAGCTATGGGTGTGGTTGTGTACAAACGTTCATTCATATGTTTACTGTTTGTGAACTTTAGGGGAACTTTCGTGTCCGGGAGGTCAACTGTATGTGTATGTATGGTACACACAAGGGAACACTTAAAACTTTGTACCTGTAAGTATTTATGGTTATTTAGACACACACACACATATCGTCATTCTCCACATGGCGCTTTGGGAAAGTTTNCTAGAAGGAAAAGAGCAGGTCAATTATTCTACACTCCCCAAATATATAAATTCCCTTTTCACACCCCTACATATTTGATAATAGTGTGATGAAAAATACGCAAGTTCTGCAATGANGTGTATGTATGGTACACACAAGGGAACACTTAAAACTTTGTACCTGTAAGTATTTATGGTTATTTAGACACACACACACATATCGTCATTCTCCACATGGCGCTTTGGGAAAGTTTAAATGGATAGTGTGATGAAAAATACGCAAGTTCTGCAATGAAGGCTTTCTGCAGCATGGTGGCGGAACTCTGGATGATTATACATATGAATGACAAGTCAACCCCCAAACCCCAAAATACAACGGAAAGGCGTGCTAAACTGGCGAGTCAAAATTGGACCGAGCCGGCCGAAAATCACTACCCGATATACAACAGCCGCCAAGTGCCCTTTAAAAGCCACCAAGAAAAGAAAAAAGGAAGCTCCAAAAGAGTCATCAAATCCAAAATCAACGACTTTTTACATGTCTATATGTCCATGTGTGTGAACATCTTACACTAGATATCCTCTATGACGGCCCGAGGCCCGTGTCATCAACTAACTGCCGCCGGTTTCTTTTTCGTAGTCCAACATCGTCACTAAGATGTCGATCACAGATAGATTCAATGGGGCCGCCTCAACTGAAGGTGAGATGACTAAACCAAGTGAGGTTAGTTTGGGCTTGGTCCGCCCATCACTTGTGCTGAACTAAACGGCTAGTGTAAATTTTCCTTTCTTCCTTTTTTCCTATGCGTCGTCTTTCCATCTGGTTCATGAGATCGGGTAAAAGAAAACTCGAAAAAGGAGGAAGTGGGGGGTGTGCATGCTATTTTTCCCGTGATGGCTGGGGTGATTGAATGTTTTCATTTTTTGGCCAGGCCTTTGGATTCAGCTGGCTAGGTTGATGGCGACAAGGCTTGCACGGTAGCATGGGGTTATCGGGGCCAGCTTGTCGGATTCTGTTTTGCTTTTTTAATGGGGCCATACTTCTGTACAATTTTGTCATTGTTTTGAGGGTTTGGTGATGAATCATGGTCAAGAATCTTGTAAACGGCTTTATGGATGGCGAGGTGCATTTACGAGGTCAGCAGTTAGAATAAAGGATGAAAATCCCTGTGCTTAACAGATACGGTCACTATATAGTTGGCCAGGCGAGATCTCTGTCTGTGTGGTCATTGATGGAAATATAGAGGAATATTTGCGTCAATGTGCAGGTATGTAGTAGCGAACAACTGCAACGTTGAGTGGTATTCTAAAGTAACCTCACATGTCGATCCCGAGGATAAGGTATAAACTTTAACAGATTGAATGAAACGAACAAAGTTCTTATCAATTACTGAGTGGTCAATTTGTTTTTAAAAGACCTACACTATGTAACGCTGTGAGTTCTTTGTACATATGTACATTTCCTTTGTGTATGTCGTCGTGAATTGTTAATTTTTGGGATCCAAGACATGAAGGGATTTTCTGTCTTGACAATGACATCCCTACCTCTTGAAGAAGAAGGGACATGTTCTAGCGCGTGAACTTTGCTAGACATAACGCATTTTTAAACGCACCTGAAAACGCAATTGATCCAATTTGCAAATGACAGTAGCCATGATGGTTTCTTTTTTTTCTCAGTCCAGACAATAATGTGATATCATGCATCTGTATTATGACATCGTCTAGATTTCTTTCAAGCTCATGACATAGACGTCATCAGCTTTCCGACTGGAATAAATTAGCTAGGTTAGAAACCTGTAGGACCGGGCGCATATCAGCTACTAGGCTCTATTTGAGCCTCTACAAGCTTGTTTACTATCTTCAAGGGTTTCTCATCAGCCACTGTATTTTCCAGACGCCCAACGTCAGTAAACGAGTCAGGCTCCCTCTTATTCCATCCCTATCAAAGAAACAACCACTTGCTTTTGGGATCCCTTGCATCAAAGACGAGTCTACTTTTCTGGTTTAGACTATATAGCTAGGCACAACGGTTCAAAGCCCACATGTAAATTTCCACCCAGTTTAAAAGGAAGCCGATAAAGAAACAGGACACGCCCCTTCTTCCTCCTCTTGAATGGTGTTCCAGAATCCCTTGCAGTGGTCTACAAAAAGT
Organism: Huntiella omanensis; assembly: GCA_000833645.1. Classification (NCBI taxonomy): domain Eukaryota; kingdom Fungi; phylum Ascomycota; class Sordariomycetes; order Microascales; family Ceratocystidaceae; genus Huntiella; species Huntiella omanensis. The sequence continues at coordinate 32,700 of JSUI01006503.1, read as the reverse complement.
CTTCAGCTATCACCGGGGTCCCGCTTGATCCGTCATACTACAATCCTCTAACTAACGATGTGGAAAGTTCCATCTGTCTTTACAATAGGGTTCTGCCCTGTGAAGATGGCTATACCTGAAACCTCCCATTGTCAAGGCCATCTCTACAAAATGCCAGCTTGGAATCTAGTTAACCTTGTTTTCTCCCACTCAGTGACTTTAGGGCTATCGTCAAGTGAGTTAGCCTTGCCCATCATCCTGATTTGTAGGGCGACAATGGCTTTCTGGCTTCTAGTGTGTTTTGAGATGTCACTTTCACAGCGCTATACCCACCTGGGACTCAAGATATCTAGTCAATGAACTAATTCAAAGACAAAAATCAGTCTACTCTCAACTCTATCCTCCCTTGCGATCCATCCCATTTGTTAGCTCACTGTCTTTGTTATGAGAGACACTCATGGTAATCGGGCGTTTGTTTTCCAAGGGCTAAGAAGTAGAGGTTATCTGTAACTTTAAGTCTATCTGTTGTGGAATGTTTCCATGGGGCGAATCAACCTTCTTCAAGTGTCATCCACAAAGTCGTCTTTATAAGTCCTTTCGAATAGCTATACCCACTTGTACATTTTGACCCATCAAAGCACAGAATCTACCACACATTCTAGTTACCCCTGGCCTAGTGCATATAAGTAGTTTCTCTTCTCTTACAAAATTAGCGTCTACAAGCAAAACCAATCGTCATCCGTCATTCATCTGGCAGTAGTAAGCAAATCGGGAGTAACCTTGGTTCTTAAAGATTTATATTTGCCCGACATATCCAACGGTAAAACATGTTTGCACCAATACATGTAAACCGTAGTCTTTCCATCCAATCGGCAGTCTTGTGCACCGGCCATGGCCCGAGTGTAAGTCAATATAGTCAGTCCAGCCGGTAACAATGGTAATAATTCAGTNGCCTAGTGCATATAAGTAGTTTTTCTTCTCTTACAAAATAAGCGTCTACAAGCAAAACCAATCGTCATCCGTGCCCCATCATCCGCCATTCATCTGGCAGTAGTAAGCAAATCGGGAATAACCTTGGTTCTTAAAGATTTATATTTGCCCGACATATCCAACGGTAAAACATGTTTGCACCAGTATGTTGTATATATAAACCGTAGTCTTTCCATCCAATCGGCAGTCTTGTGCACCGGCCATGGCCCGAGTGTAAGTCAATATGGTCAGTCCAGCCGGTAACAATGGTAATAATTCAGTCTGTTATAGCCCTCTTCAGCTACATATTCACAGATGTTTTCCTGTCAACTATTATTCAAATCTTCATACATAAATGTCACCCCCACTATATTCCAAAAATACATGCAAGCAGCAACCCACCGGCCGGTCCACGCTGCCCGCTCTGGCTCTCCTCTCCACTCTTCTCATTATATACGCCCAACTCGCACCCAGAATCCAATATCCAAACAGAAAAAAGAGAAAACCTGCTAGACCAGCTTTCTCTCCTTTCTCGTTAGCCCCCAAGACCGCTGGCAAATCCCTGTTCCGCCAACCATCGCCCGGCCTTTAAAACTTGATGACTTATCCAAAGATAAAAGGCAATCTAGCCAAGTCAAATGGCCCCTATTACCACGTCGTAGAATACCACCGTCGCTGAAAGACCTCTTCAGGTGGTTATCTTATGCGGCTCAACCTTAGCGGTGCCGATCAACTTCCTTCCACGATCAAGGTCTAGGCTTCACGCCCCATCCCGAGCCCAACTCACTAGGTCGGGGCCGTGCTTCTATTCAGCCTGCAAATCAGCCCGCGTTAAACCCCGTCTTATTTTTCGCCTAGAAGCTTTCCGACTTTGGCTGGTGATGGCTTTTATAAAAAGAAGGCTATCTTGTTCTTGGGTACCAGCCTTGGTTATGGGTATGGCATCGCCGGACAGGGACCCGTGGGGTTATCCGTCCCCGGCTAGAAGAAATCAAGGAGACCTGGTTGGTTGGTTGGCTAGATCTGGTTCTTCTCAAAGGTTCCTGAAGGGAGCTGGTTATAGTTCAACCAAAGTGAAGCAACCGACAGTTGACAGTTGCCTAAACGAAGAACATGACAAGACAAATCTTAGATCCCGTTCAAACGTCATTGTTTCTGCAAGTAACAGGGCAATCTGACGTTTGTCAATAATATTGCCCAATCTTCTGCGGGTGATTTTGCTATCTTCATTCTGGTTGGAGACGGGCGAACAGTTGTCTCTAACCCCCATCTTGTTTCCACAGGGGCGCCGTTTTCGCATACAAGACACCAAAGTGGGTGATAATACCAGAGTATAGTCATTTTGTACAAGTCCTCACACAGAGTATGAGATAGTAAAGGGGACAGCACCTGAGATAGCACACAAGATGGCACATTGAAGAGCACTGTCGGACCGATATCACAGCCGACCGACAGCCGATCATATCATTGTGACAGTGAATTCACCACCGGCTTAGGGTGTGCCCAACTGGATATGTTCGGGCGTCTAGAACATGATATCTGCCAACACCAAGTCCTTTGCTTGATCATCCAACGAAATATCAATTTCAAAAAAACGCAGAGGCTCAATGGAAAGCCACATGGCTCGCTAACGAATCTGGGTTTTCAACCCATTCAACTTTGTCCACACGCACGCTCTGATGACGCAGAGAAAACTCTTTCACACACACCCTTAGTAACTTGAGTACGAATATGGCTATAACCCAAGAGAGCAACTGACTTGTTCATATCCACCGGAACAAGATGCAAACAGAAGTCAGGCCATGATGGAAAATATCGCTGTGGGGCTGCACGATTCAATATTTATCAAGTAGAAGGCCGGAATAAGTCNTAACGAATCTGGGTTTTCAACCCATTCAACTTTGTCCACACGCACGCTCTGATGACGCAGAGAAAACTCTTTCACACACACCCTTAGTAACTTGAGTACGAATATGGCTATAACCCAAGAGAGCAACGGACTTGTTCATATCCACCGGAACAAGATGCAAACAGAAGTCAGGCCATGATGGAAAATATCGCTGTGGGGCTGCACCGTTCAATATTTATCAAGTAGAAGGCCGGAATAAGTCAAGATGACGGCACTGATTCTAGACGGATGAGCCCAGACCCGGCGCAGATTTGGTACGAACGGACGTAACTCAATTCTAGGCTTGGGCTTTTTTCAAGCGTGCAGAAAGATCTACAGTCAGATTTTAGAGGGCGCCTATGGGGTGGTGGAACATGGATTCTTATCGAATGCAGCTTGGAAGTGACTAGGATGTAGCTGAGCTTTACATGTGTATGCACATGTGTATAACCAACTGGCTGGTCGACGCGTTATAGAAAATGTGAAAAGAGTAGCCGGAAGGACTAAGCGGGGCTAGGTAGATTTGTTTGCTTGTCTGTCCGTGTAAAGAGAAAGCATCAATTGTGGTACCGGTTCTTGTTTCTCTGCTGCATATGGAGGTGTCTTGGGGGTCGGACGGGAGTGGAAAAAGGTACAGGTGTCATGCTTCAACCGGACGTTCTTGTGTTCCATATTATGGAATGTGTCTCTCAGTCATGTCAAGATACGCGGCCCAAACTCAGACACCCAGAAGAGTAATTGCCATGATCTCGAAAGATGAACCCAATATAGTATTCATAACCCTACCAAATGTAGCCACTTTGGACAAGGCTAGTTGCATTTTGTATGTAGTTTTCCAACGGAGGGGTGTGGTTTGCCTACGATACCGATGCGCTTTGACCCTGCAGCTAAAGATGGTAGAAGTCGATGAGAAAACCAGTATCCAGTTGGGAAAATCGAGCCGCATGCCCTGGTGAGAAGGAGAAAACATATCCACGAAGTTGAGCGAGTTCTATCAGAAAAGTAGTGCTCGTGGGATATGATCTTCTATGCACATGTGTATACTCGTATATATGTAGACATGTCTGTATATCAGAAGCAGCGGCTAAGTTCGAGGTCACGAATATATGTGTATACTGTACACAACTGCGTCATGTGGTTCTAAAGGCTCTTGACGCATTCCCGGTGCAACCTTCCCACATACAGACATACCAAACCGAATCTAAGAAACAAATCTTGAAATATCGTAACGCCTCCGTCATCTTCAGCCTCGTCAAGTATATCCTCTCGTATCGGCCACCAACAACAAAAGCGCCCGGCTATTCTCTTCCAACACATACAGGCTCTCTCTATGCCAAATTCTCGACTTACACACATCTCCAAACAGTCGTAGCCGCCACCCCTCTACCAGATCACTAAGCACACCCCTTTTTGTTTTCTCTTTAGGCAATCCTTAGTCCTACAACCCACGCCAGAAAAATGAAGCAAAAATCAGCCAACGACAAGACAATCCCTGTTCTTTTTATAAGTTGCAGGCCAAACGATCCTACTGATATTATCGATGGTGCGCATCATAAGCGATGTCGTTAGCTGTGGTTAGCTAGCTATGGTGTCTCGTCACTGTTGGCCGGCACTCGTTGGCAAAGGCGTCTTCTACACAACCCTTTTTCATATGTATGTAAATATGTACATACATACTTAGACAGACGATGCCTCCAAGCGGAATACCAGACACTGCCAAGGAAACCACCGTGGCTGGCATAACCCGCTCGTTACGAGCTGTTTGTCTCCCTTCCTTCCTGCCCCCATATAAGCTCTCTAGAAACGGAATTGTGACGCCCTGCTCGGCCTCGAAAGATACTGCCGTTGTCGATTTGAATCCAGAACCACTCGTCCTATTGTATACACACCCCCCAGATGCTCAAGACACTCCCCTTTCAACGCCCGGGTTACTCTCCGTCGTTATTCTATCCTGGTCGACTTTGTCTGCTTGGCGAAGTAACGATGAGGTAACATGAGGTGAAAGCTTCAGTTACAGTGGAGCTTGAGGCCCTGCTAGACTTGTTCAATACAGTATAGTCTTTCAGAAGTGCCGTATCCCCCCTATGGGCACATCACAGGTTATCGAGAGTTTCTATAAAATAACCTCTTGTCCCCTCGCCTCTTGGGTTTCCGGATGTTTGTTCCGTCACCGCACTCTTGTCTTCTTTTGCTTCAGTCTACAGTAGGACAGCATCCTATTCTTCAGACACAACAGCCTCTTGTGTGAGATATAAGTTAATCAGTCGGTCTGTCTTGGCAGTCTTCTGGATATCTTGATCTCGCAACTTGTTTGCTCCGGTCTATCTTCACACCAGCAGTTGTCGATTCATCGTCATTGTCTTTTGAGTAACCAATACTCATTAGTTCATTACGACAAAACGCTACATCTTAATCTATCTCGATATTCACTTTCATACATCTCATTCCTCTTAACTCTATAATCGCACAACACCTGCCGCAACTATCCACCATGCAGGCTTTCAAGAACTACGTCTCTCCGGAGAAGAAGAAGGGCAAGAAGAATGGCAAGGCCCCCGTCGCCCCCGTCGACACCGCCGCCGCCGCCTCAATCACCGTTCCACCCCCAGTCGCCTCTCCTCAGACTCCCGCCTCTCCTCCATTTTCTCCCACCAACGCATACAACTCCAGACCTCCGTCCGGCATCGCCACTCCCCATAGCGGCATTGCCACTCCCAACCGCAACACTTCCCGGATGAGCTCCGTTTCTCTGGCTATGGCTGATGTCAAGGCCGATATCACCGTTACCCATCTGTACCAAAACCAGCTTCGTATGATGTACGCCAGTGACGATGATCAGAGCGATGAGGGTGTCGTTCTCAAGAAGGCCCGTGGCCAGTATGTCTGCCAGCCTGCCCACATGGCCAACGTTCCTGGTGGTTTCTACGAGCAGATTATGCATATGAATGTTGCTGTAAGTTTCAGGTTACTCCTACTTCATCCCTTGAGACCCAGATTACTAACTCTTCTTTCTAGTGCGGTATGACCGTCAACACCCGTTGGGTTCACTCCCTTATGGGTGTCATGCGTGATCGTTTCCAGACGCACACTTCCATCCCTATTCGGGATAACATGCAGCTGCAAGTTCTGCCTTCCATTCGCGATCTGGTACATGCCCAGAAGCACCACTTTGCCGCCTTCATCATGGAGCCTCCCATGTTGGTTGTCTGGGACGATGAGCCCGACAACATCATGGCCCGCATCCGCGGTATCGAGAGTGACATCATGGCGCTTGTCTGGAAGGACGCCGAAGATGACGGTGACACCGCCGTTGACGCCTCTTCGGAGGGTGAGAAGGTCGGTGATATCGAAGCTGGTTTCACCGAAGTCCGTTCCATTCCCTTGACTCGTGCTACCGTTGTCGCCTTGGCTTTAACCCTCGCTATTGTCTGCATGGCTCTTGGTTGGAGACATTTGGCGCTGGAAATCATGCTTGACGGTAACTATGTCCGTCTTGCTCTCCTTGCTGCCTGCCCTCCCCAGCTCTTCATTTCCATGTTCTTCTTCCTTGCCATTGTCGGTAACATCTTCCAAATCTTCGGTCCCGTCAGCTCTGTCAACGAGAACTCCAAGTTCTACTCTGGCAAGGCGCCCCCTCGTCTCTCTCGCAACAATGGTCCTCTTCCCCACGTCACCATCCAGATGCCTGTTTACAAGGAGGGTCTTTCTGCCGTCATCAAGCCCACCATTCTGTCCATCAAGGCCGCTATTTCCTCGTATGAAATGCAGGGTGGTACTGCCAACATCTTCATTAACGATGACGGTATGCAACTGATCAGCAGCGAGCTTGCCCGTGCCCGCCAGGAGTTTTACGAGGAGCACAACATTGGTTGGGTCGCCCGTCCCAAGCACAACCCCAAGCCTGAGAATGGTGAGAAGGGCTTCATCCGTAAGGGTAAGTTCAAGAAGGCTTCCAACATGAACTACGCTCTGTCTACTTCCAACGCCGTCGAAGCTAAGCTCCGCGAGGTCCAACGCCACGAGAAGTGGACGCAGAAGGATGAGGATGCCGTCTACATTCGCGCTCTGGAGGAGGTTATTAGCGAGTCGGAGGGCGAGACTTGGGCTGCTGGTGATATTCGCATGGGTGACTACATTCTGATTATCGACTCCGACACCCGTGTTCCCCGTGACTGTCTTTTGGATTCCGTCTCTGAGATGGAGCTCTCCCCCGAAGTCGCCATTATCCAGCACACCTCCGGTGTCATGATGGTTTCCGATTCGTTCTTCGAGTACGCTGTCACCTGGTTCACCAACATGATTTACACCGCCATTACCACTTCCGTGTCCGGTGGTGATATCTGCCCTTTCGTCGGCCACAACGCCTTCCTCCGCTGGTCTGCTATCCAAGATGCCTGCGCGTACGTTGACGAGGACGATGGTCGTGAGAAGTACTGGTCCGAGTCTCACGTGTCTGAGGATTTCGATATCGCTATTCGTCTGCAGTCTGCTGGTTACGTTCTTCGCTTCGCCTCGTACTCTAACAATGAGTTCCAGGAGGGTGTCTCGCTTACCGTGTACGATGAGCTTGCTCGCTGGGAGAAGTACGCCTATGGTTGTAACGAGCTTCTGTTCCACCCTCTTCACCAGTGGTGGTACAAGGGACCTCTTGCTCCCATGTTCTTGCGCTTCTTGTTCTCCAAGGTCTACTTTTACCAGAAGGTTGGTATCATGGCTTACATTGGTACCTACTACGCCATTGGTGCTGCCTGGGCTCTGTCGCTTATGAACTACCTTATTACCGGATGGTTCTACGGATACCTTGACAAGTTCTACGTTGACTCCTTCGCCATCTACCTCTCCATCATCGTCGTCTTCCCCGCCCTCGGCAACGTTGCCCTCGCGGTCCTCCGCTACCGTATCGGCGAAAAGGGTCTTCTCCCCTCTCTCTGGGAAAACCTCAAGTGGATGCCCATCTTCACCATTTTCCTCGGCGGTATCTCTCTGCACGTATGCAAGGCTCTTCTCTGCCACTTCTTCCACATTGACATCCAATGGGGTGCCACCAGCAAGGAAGTCGAGAACGTCAACTTCCTGGAAGAAGTGCCTCGTATCCTGAAGCACTTCTTTGGAACTTTCCTCTTCTGTATTGCTACTACCGCGCTGATTATCTGCGCTTACTACGTCTTCCCTCATTTCTGGCAGATTCGCACCTTTGCTAGTATTTACCCCTTGTGCACGATTATCGTGTCGCACTTCGCCTTACCGGTGTTTTTGAACCCGGCTTTGATGAAGTTTACTTTCTAAGGGATGACTGTTTATTGTTTGCTTGTTTCTTTTTCTGTTGATTTATTTGTATTGGTTTTGGGGGATAGACATGGGTTCGAAAAGTGGAGATTATGGAATCTCGGAATGAGATGGGGTTTTAATGTATATATCTATGAGTTGNTTTGCTAGTATTTACCCCTTGTGCACGATTATCGTGTCGCACTTCGCCTTACCGGTGTTTTTGAACCCGGCTTTGATGAAGTTTACTTTCTAAGGGATGACTGTTTATTGTTTGCTTGTTTCTTTTTTCTGTTGATTTATTTGTATTGGTTTTGGGGGATAGACATGGTTCGAAAAGTGGAGATTATGGAATCTCGGACTGAGATGGGGTTTTAATGTATATATCTATGAGTTGCTTGGTCTGTTATCCACGATAGTGTTCTATCTGGTATCTACTTAGATCGTCCTATAGGATGCATTGGTAGACAGACATGGAGCAATAGTTGTTTTTACAAAAATTGATTTAGCTTTACTGTTTACAATATCGTCAATTTCGTTTCTATCATTCATAACCGTGTATAAAGTGTCGTAAATATCCGGAAGCAACTCCGTCACACAAACACGGAAAGGAAGTTGTACATATGTACTAACGGGACTCGGAGGTAGAAGAGTATTACCGGATTAGGAATTGGAGAGATATCGGAGACTTATGATGTACTTTACGCACAAGGGACTTATGACGTGACAACGGCGGGTGTATAATTAACTTCCCATTCCATTCAACAAAACGTCCAAGTTACGCAGTAGTTATAAGTATAAGTATACGTGAGTAATATTAAGCTCTAAAAACCGAAAGGCTTGCTCTAAAAACCGAAAGGCTTGCTCTAAAAACTGAAAGGCTTGCTCTAAAAACCAAAACGCCCGCTCCCAAAAGAAACCAACAAACTCCGTGTAGAAAACCTCAACACACATAAACAACACCCTGATCCAGTAAAACATGCTGACACCACAAACAGACTGGAACTGCGTACAGACTACAACCAAACAAGTTGCGGATAACGATCGCGCTTATCTGAATAGATAGAGGCGCGGACTTACGCAATACCTTGCATATTGTTCGTTCCCTTCACCGGTGGGAACAGATTATTTATAACCCTCATCAGATTCCCCCGCGCAGCCTCCTCATACCGATCTCTCATAATCTGAGTCATAAAAAGACACGGTCTTGCCAAGAACGATTGCACAACCGGAGTCCTCCCTACAACCCACGAGTCATTATCCATCCACGCATACTCCTCTCTAACAGCCTTCTCATACATATCAAACACCGCAGGTTCCGCCCCCATCATACAAAAATCAATATCGAGGAATAACTCCGCATCACTCAAGTGTATCTCAGACGAGAATGGCGGCAGTACATGCTTCTGCGTTGACAGGATGAGTTCTCGAAGTCTCTTAATCCGAGGCCTGTCAGGGACGTGGGCTAGATGACGAAGGCCGAGATCAGCAGAGCGTGCTTCGTTGTTGCGTTGGCGGCAATCGTGGAGGGCATCGTGTATCCAGATGGCGGCTTCGATTAGCTGAGGATCATAGAAGAAAGCCTTGTATTGAGCCCAGTGGACTAGTAGGAGACGGAGATGTTCGAGGGTGTGCGCGGGACGAGCGGGGTTCATGTAGAGGATTGTGAGCTCGGACTGGAGAGATGGGGGGATAAGAGGGTTATTTGTAGGAACCGGGTACGGAAGAGCATGCATTTTGGTGGTCTTTGTAATATATAAATCGTCGTGAGTAGTCCAAGTTCATGACATCAATAAACAAGCTCAATGGGGTAATTTATACAGACAGACCCTAAGGGTCTCCTACGTCATTAGGGTCCACCCGCCAAAAATTTCAAGAATACTTTACCAACCATGACATCACCTTTGTGATTCTCAACTCCACGGAAACCACAGGCACGGCCCGAACACCGACAAAATGGCCGACTTCGAAGCGCAATCCACCGCATTCATGCAATGGTTCACCTCCATTCCCAACACCACCATCCACCCGTCCGTTTCCTTCCGCGATTTCCGCTCCACCAACGCCGGCCGCGGCCTAATCGCCACGCATGACATCCCCGCCGAGACGGTCCTTTTTACCATTCCACGGCCAGCAATCATGTCTGTTCAAACGTCTGAGTTGGCGGGGTTAGCGCCGGGGTTATTTTCGTCTGGGGCGGGAAGTGAAAATGGTGAAGAGGATGTAGACATGGAAGAGGGCATGCAGAACCCGTGGACGGCGCTCATTTTCGTCATGTTGTTTGAGTATCTTCGTGGAGAGAAGAGTAAATGGGCGAGATACTTTGATGTGCTTCCCCGGTCTTTCGATACGCCTATGTTCTGGAGTGATGACGAGTTAGCCGAGCTTCAAGCCTCTGCGATCCGGAACCGTATTGGGAGGGAAGAAGCGGAGGCTATGTTCAGAGGGGTGATTGTGCCGGGGGTGTTAGAACACAAGGATGTTTTCTTCCCCGATGGAAAAGTGCTTGAGGAGGAGGCCTTGGTGGAATTGGCGCATCGCATGGGTAGCACGATTATGTCGTATGCTTTTGATCTCGAAGGAGATGATGACGATGAAGATGAGGAAATGGAAGATGGCTGGGTCGTTGATAAAGAAGATCAACAAGTCTTGGGAATGGTCCCCATGGCCGACATGATGAATGCCGACGCCGAATTCAACGTAAGTTGTTTTTCCCCTCCTAATCCTCCAACCTAACTAACACTCCCAAGGCCCACGTAAACCACGCCGAGACCGCCCTCACCGTAGTCTCCCTCCGGGCCATCCCCGCCGGCTCCGAAATCCTAAACTACTACGGACCCCACCCACCATCCGAACTCCTCCGTAAATACGGCTACATCACGCCCCGTCACGCACGCTACGATCTCGTCGAAATCCCATTCTCCTTGATCCGCAAAACCCTTCTTTCACACCTTCACTTATCCGAACATTTCTGGCAAAAGGCGGAGAACTTCCTTGATGCAGACTCCATTGATGAGAGCGTTTTAATCGAGCGGAATGCCGGGTTCCCTGGACCCGACGGGTTATTCCAGGGAGAGGCGACATTAGAGGGGGCAACGAGTGAGTTGGAGGACGTTATCGGTGCTGTATTGAAAGCGTTGAAAAAGGTTTCTGCCGCTGTTGTGCCTGATAAGAAGCGTAAAGAGGAAATCACACGCGCTGTTATCCCGCTTATTCTGAAGGAAAGACTGGCCGAATATCCTACCAGCTTACAAGAGGATGAGCGCATCCTGGCAGAGACAACGACAAAGAGGAAGGAAATGGCTGTCAAGGTGCGGATGGGTGAGAAGAAGTTGATTTTGGAGCTGTTGGACAGCTTGCCACAGTAAGAAGAGAAAAAAAAAAGTACATTTGTTTTCCATTGTTAGTGCATTATTAAAGCGCATTCTACTCGTGACATGAAATTTGATATAGTGAATTCATCTTGTTGTAGCTCCTCCTTCTTAGATGGCATCGGGTAACCGGACGGCGATATCGCCCGACTGTGTGATGTAACGGACCCAAGGCAAAGAGGGATATTGTAACTAAGAGTGGGTTAGTAAGTTGAACACAAAAACGGCAGTGAAACGACAGCCAACTTACCTTGGGCTCAGTAATCTTCAAGTAACGCACTTGAATACCACTGGTAGTAAAGTATGGAATCTCAAACTTGACCTGAATTGGTCTCTTCGCGCCCTTGACACCTCCAACACCACCCATACTACCACCAAAACCGCCCGTCATACCACCACCATGTTCATCATCGCCGCGCACCGAAGGCAATCCCAACTCCGCACGCATAAGGAACTCTTTACTTCCACCAAATTGCTTAATCTTCCAAACAATGGCACTCTGCTCTGGCGCATAATGCACCGATCCGATATTCGTCCGGAAGCGCGGCGAATCCGCATCATCGGGCACCGGCACAATGATCTCAACGTTATTAGCCGTGCTGCGGCGCTTGAATTGGGCTTTCGCTTTAAGCATGTACTCGATGCGGGAACCCGAGTGAGACTCGACGACACATTCAACCCAGATAAGAGGCTTGACTTGCGTATTCAGACGGTAGCTCATGAGTTCGAATTCGCCGTCCGGTGGGATAAAGGAGATTGTGCGGTCATTTTCAAAGCGCGAGAGACGTACGCATTGGTGGAATTTGACATCTTCCATTTCGATGGCTTTGCCGCGGGTTGTACGGCCAGTGGTTTCAAACATGACCTTGTCGTTGAGACCAAGACGGAGCTCTGGCATACCACTGAGGTAGCACTTCATCTTGATTGCGCCGAGAATTTCAGAGCGGAGAACATCGCCACGGGCGGATACCAGGAGATTAAGCGATTCAACCACATCCAAAAAGACCTCGTTCTTGCGGTAACGGATACCCTCGGAACGCCAAGAGACGGCATTGGTGACGGCAATGGGCGGGCGTGCTTGGACTTCGAGCTTGTGTGATTCTTGGGTGATGTACTCTTGTAGGATCTTGGTCTCGGTGGTTTGCGGGTATCCAAAATCCATCATCTCATCTAGCAATTCATAGATGACGACAAAGTTGTCGCGGATAGATTCTTCTTCTAACGCTTTGAAGTACTCGGTGAAGACTTCGACAATCTTGTGCAGGAAAAGGAGGATTTCGGCGGCATTGGTGTTTCTTTTTGTGAGGGCGAGAATGTAGAGGTTGTTATGACGGATATAAAGATACTAGGGTGGCCGGCCAGGTGGTCAGTTAACATGCCAGTAGACAAAAGTCAAGTAACTCACGTTAATACCCTCATGCGAAAAGCAAGGCGGTACAGCCGAAGATTCTTCTTCGGCTTCACTAAGCAACACTGGGAACTTTTCAACGGCAGACATAGGAATATCACCTCTATAGTTACGGGCCAAGAGGGTCTAGAAATAGACAATCACGAGTCAGCTATATACGATTATGTCGCAAGCACGCAAACACACCTTGCCCTTTAGGTCTAGAAAGAAGATTGCCGACGCCATTGTGGATGATTTGCGACGGCGACAACGGAGAAGACGGAGACGTGCCGAGATTAGTGGGGGCGACGGGATGCGGCGCGGGGTGCGGAAGCTTTAGTATGCGGCTCTGTAGATGGGAGGTATGTATGGGTTATATAGAAGGTGCAATTGGGTATGACGAAGCGGCTTTTTGGAAAACAAATTGACAACTGTCACAGACAGAATTGGAACAAAGAATTGGTGGATTCTGATGTTTGGTCTATGTAACAACTTGGCTGGTTCATCATTGTCCCAAATAATCCCCCCTTCGTCAGTGGGTTGCTATCGTGTTACGAGGCCTGTTTACAAGGGTTGGCTTTCATGACAACATAGGGTTTTGCGACAAGCTTGACGCCACAAGGTTGATGGTTTCTAGTGATAGACTGTGGCGTAGGAACAAGATCTGGTAGCACGTGACCTACAAGTTTAACAAAAGTGGGGAAGTAAAACGGGTATAAAAACTTCACGATACAGCGCAGTATTTAAGAGTTCCTTTCTCCTTCTTCTTTAGTACCATCGCGTCTTTCAGACAGTGCATCTCTTCATATTCTCACGCCGAGGGCCAAACATTCTGTTTGGTACTTCATAGTGTAGCCGTTGATCTAGAAGCGATATTTGACGCGTAGACGGATAGGCTATCTTCTCGCAAGTAGTCAGCTGTCCCATAAGAACTGCCTATGTATTATATCTTCCCTGCTACCCTTCTTGGGCGTAGGTGTTAGAGAGGTTGCCATGGCGGTGTCAGAGGGACCGTATATTTTTTTGTGATTTGATATGTTAAATTTTGATGTATCTTGTCTTTTTCTTTGAGTTTTGAATCTCTTGTGATTTCCTGCTTGTACATACAAAAGCCTCCGATTCTATTGATGAGGTATGCACAAGTAGTAGCGTTTAAAGAGATCTAAGGAATTTCTGACATCTTGTTTTCTGATTGGTCGGGTCGGAGCCATTATCACATGTTTAACCGGAAGATTCTACGGGCTATTATTCGCGGCCACGGGACCTATTTTGGAGGTGAATTTGTTGGTTGATGGATTTTGTTGAATTTCTTGGAGTCCGTGGTTTTTCTCTTCCGGAAATTTTCAAGTATTCAAGCAGTGTAAATGTACCTCTATTGTTCTTCTTCCATCTATCAATGGATTGTAAGATATCAGCGTTGGAGAAGAAGAACGGGTAGCACCACGGTTAAAACACTGCATCGTTGAGAAAAGTGTGTAGTGTAACAAACCGTCTGAGAAGGGGGTTACCCAAAAAAGAAGTGTCTGATATCCAGTATTAATTACAACATGTTACGCATTTCACTCAACTCGATGGTGGTGAAGCCCTACGACGACGATCGATACCATCCAGTAGAGAATCCAGAATCCCGCAGATGACCAAAACGGGACAAAGAGATACAACGACGTCTATCGGCATTGGCAATGGATCAATGACGGTGCGCCTAGATGTGCGTATACATATATCGATACAATGCAAGAAAATCCCGGATCCGGTCGGGCTGAAATGCCTGAACAGCACATGTCAAAAAAGCATGTGATTGTGGGTTTTGGGCGGGATCCCTTGCTGACTGACATGTGCAAATGAGGCGACTTTGACTCTGATTTTCCCAACAACTTTTGACTATGATTTTGGGGCATTGTATCAAATGAGGTTGCATTCTTACATGGTGATGTTAATAGTAAGCCAGTATTTAAGTGATTAATGAAGTTTATCTAGAGATTCTATGATATCAATTACTGAAGTGAATATGTGACTATATATATCAACACCTCGGCTTGTCAATGTTGTCTCTGCAAGGTTTCCGTTGAGTTAGACTGGAAAGTCAATGACGCTAAATCACAAGTTATAATCCGTCGGCTTTGCGGCAAAAAACATCACCAAGAATATTCAAATCAGCTTCAGCAATTTTCTTTGTTCTAGTAACTCTTGTACTTCTATAAACTTTCATTATCACCATCTCAATTCAAATCAACCAAAAAAAATCCTGTCAATTGTCAGGAAAGCCCAAAAGGAAGTGCCTAAAATAAAGAGCAAAATACCCCGTGCTTTGGCGTTGGGTTTCTGTCAATGCTTCCGTGCATCAAGTCTCCATGAAGCGTATATTATCTTATCGTCACTCCGAAGTTCTTTAATCTTCAACTCCGTCAGTTAACCAATTAAATTCCTTTTGTTCCTCATTTTTTTCTTTATTTTCTTTTGCCCCCGATCGTTCGGCCAACGTGCCTACGTTGCGCAATTGGTCGCTTTATTCTCTTCTATACACACCATTGTGAAAGCCGTATATCAACCCAATCAACTATACAAGCTTTCAACAAGCCGCAGTGCTTCAAATTTCAACATCCACCCAAGGCTGGTCCCTTGATCTACAAAACCAATCGCGACCTTCTTAAAGCCCTTAAAATGGCCTCATCAAATCCGTCTCTCCGTTCTGATCCCCGGCCAGTCTCTCGCGACAGTTTCTACGATGCGCCATCTTCATTTACATCTACCCCCGCCAGTCGTCCACAAGATGTAACTCTCCCCGGATTCCGAACATTCGATTTCGCAGCTACCTCGTCGACCGCCCCGTCATCTGTCAATGGCACCCGGTTACCATCTTTAGCGCAGACTTTCGGATCCCCGGCAGATACCCCGTTGAATCGGATTCCATCGTTTAATGAGTTGACGGCGGGGGCATCTACAGCTTCGTCGCGTAGCTTTAGACAGACGCCTATGGATTCGGATACATCGGTTCAGGGGACGCCATTGCCGAGGGCATCGCGACCTAATAGTGTGCATGATGATGATGATAATTTGAAGTTGGTTGCCCAAGCTTTGGCCGATTTAAAAGCCGGTATGTTTTGTCTTGATTAGTTTTGTGTCGTAAATTACTAACCACAATGTTTGTGTAGCGCCTAGCCCACAACCCGGGTTTTCAGAACCAGCAAGCAAACGACCATTGTTGGATGTAATTACCAGTTCGCATCCCCTCATCGCATCAACAGTCAACCGCACCAATCAAGCATATAACAACTCTAAAAACTTCTCGCCACGGTTCAAGTCAACGGCAGAATACATGGAGAGTTATCTCCATCCACTCGCAAATACTGTACAAAACGTTGGTCGCGTTACTGGTGTTGAAGGGGGAGTCCGTTGGATTCTAGGAGATCGTGGTCAAAGAACACCTGCGCCAATGTCTGGCGTTTCGCAGGATCATCTATCACCAGCAACAGCTAAGCGCCGAAAGGCCAATGATGGGGCAAGTCTTGCGGCCAGCGAAGACGGTGATTATTACGAGCGGCGCATGTCCATGATTAGCAATGATACAACGTCGGGTCTTAGCTATGAAGATGGCAGACCACCATCGTACGTAGCGTCACCACAACATGCTAGTCCGGATGTGGCATATAGTCAACCACATTCAAGAGAACGGCCCAAGAATATGACGATGCGATTTATTCGGTCGACGGCTGGTCTCAGCTCCGCGATTAACAATCAGAGTATGCATAGCATGAAGTACTGTCTGGCCATGATGCGTCGCGCCAATAAAAATATCGAAGACCATGTTAGCGCGTTGACGAATCTGGTTAAAGAATACGACTTGGCCGAGGCGCGAGAACTTGAAGCGAAGAAACAAGCCGAAGAGGCCGGTGCCGAAGGACGCAGAGATAGCATTGACGATGTAGACATGCAATCTGTTGATCCCATCCCAGAAGACTCCGCAACGACACCCACAAGCAACCCCAATCTCGCCCCGCCCACCCCCACAAACGCCACGCCCCGAACCCGTCGCGAAGTAAGCGAGCGCGTACAACGGTTAAAATCCGAGGTAGCAACTGTCCTCAACGACACAATGGGCAAAATCTCCATATACGCCGGTTCAGTACTACCCCCCCGTGCGCGCGACATGGTCCGTAGAAGTCTCATGGCCTTACCAAAGAGGGCAATCACGGCGCAGAAACAACAGGCGGAACATGAACAAGAGGCTATTAAGCGGGGAGAACTTCCTAGTCATCGGTCAAGAACAAGACGCAATGCGCAGACGGCTATTACGTTGGCGAGTGAGGGGTTAAAGATGTTGTTGCAGATTAGCTCGGTTTTGGATAGTACCATTGGAAGTGCCGAGGAGTGGTGTGAGAGACTTGGCAAGGATGGAAAGGGGAAGTTGCCGGCGCCGGAGACAACTTCGGAGGATCTGGTGGATGATGATGTAGATATTAAACCACCTACTACTGCGGAGAAGAGACCTTTTGAGTAAGGGATTGTGGATATTGGCGTTTTGTTTTTGGATTGGGATTTGATTTCACGGGTCGGCGTTTACTTTGTTTTTCTTGGTTCATAGCGTATATTTATAAAGACGGATTGGAATATATGATTGGATGAGTATAAGAAGAACATTGATTGTTGTGTATACATAATCTGCGTGATGATCACGGGCCGTAGATGATGGCGAAGTTAGAAAAAGAAAGAAAGAAAAACACCCTCGTCATACTCCTTTTGCACGTCCTAAGGACCCTGCGTCTTTTGCTTCTGTTGTTGTTCCTTAATATTCAACATGTGAACAAACTCCGCCAGGTCATCAACCGACTTACCCTCCGCCTCCGCCTCCTCCTTCCCCGCCTCAACCTCCGCTTCCGTCTCGGCACTCCGCTCCGGAACTAACAAGGCCGCTCCGGAATCTAACCAACCGGGTGCAATCCTCCTCTTCTCATCTCTCTCAGCCTGTGCAATTCTCTCTTCAATCTTCTTGAGTTCGGCGTCGGCATTACTCTGCATAGCATCCAGGTAGCTGTGGAACTCCCGGGTTTCGGCGAGTAACTCGCTTGCATTGGCGGCACCGGGGAGTACGGAGGGGGGCGGCGGTGGGAGACTTCCGGGGAGACTGGTGTAGTTGAAGGGTAGAGTTGGCGGTTTAGGGAGGGATACGGTGGGTGTTACCGTTAGAGGGACTTGTGGGAGGATGGTGTTGAATTCTGGAATGTCGGGTTAGATGAGTTGATTAAGCGGGCCGGGGGGACTTACTGTTGTCGTGTTGTGACATTTTGATAGACAAGTTTGGTACAGCTATATAATTGATGAATTAATTAGGTCAATGCTAATAAATACACCTATTCTTTCACACATATAGCTTTCGTCATGTCTCACTCTTAGCCTATGACGTCGTTACTACTCCTCCAACGTGACACACTACACCTATAACATGGATATAACCCCAACCCTGGACAATCGATAACCGATAGATGCGATAAGGGAGCTATGGACGAGGCTTACATGCAGCCTTGGGTGGTGTAAGACGAGAAGATGAACATTTCATGATACAACAACTAATCAACAAAATGTTACCCATTACTTTACGTGTGCCCCCCAAGGCCGAGGATTACCAAACGTTGGCTGATTACCAAAGCCACACGCCAGAGACATTCCATGGTGGCAAGCCAATTTTGTATTGGAGAGGTGAACTAGTGACGGGATGGTTAAGCGTGGAGAATGCGGGCAAGTTGCCTGTTTTTCCGGTAACCGAGAAGGAGACGAGGCCGACGGGAGTTGGGAAGGAGGTACTGGGTGAAAGATCGGATGATAAGATTGAGCAGGTTTTAGATATTTGGGTAACTAACCAGTAAGTTTTGGATTCGATGAGATAGGTTGTAGGAAGTTACTAATCATTGGTGTAGAACGTTCATCTTGTTTAACCATAAAGCGGAGGTGGGAGTGTCAATACCGTATCCATTGATTGCCATTCATGCACAGTCAACTATCAAGGGGGAAGCTACATCATTAAAGACACTGTGGTTACAAATCCAACTTAGCAGTGCCAGTGATGACGAAGAGTACGATGATCTTGAGTTAACCCTCATTCCATCTCAAGACTCTCCAAGCGAGGGCACCGCCTCTGAGACTCAGAAACTCTACGACGCCATCGCCGCTTGCTCGGACCTTCACCCAGATCCACACGCCGAGGAAGATGAGGAAGAGGCGTATCCCGAGATTCTCATTGAAGGTGGTGAAAGAGAGACAGTGGACGGCTTTGACGGCGTATACAAGGGCGCTAGTAATGGAGGGTTACCGCCGGCTATGCCTGGTAGTGGAGGGTGGATTACTGCGGAAAACATGCATGAATTCTTTGATGCAGATGGGAACTGGATTGGAGGAGGAGCCGAGGAGGAGGAACTTGGGGAAGGTGCCGGGAGAGTTAGAGTTCGTGACGAGATTGAGGGCGGTGAGAAACATGAGGAGGAGTCGGAAAGTAAGAAGGTGAAGACTAATGAGTAGAAGAAGATGTATTATCATAAAAAGTGACATTAAACTATCAAGAAGGCCAACTCCAAACGCCAATAAAGAAATAAACTACACAGTCTTAACCCCCTCACTAGGCTCTCCAAAGCTAAAACTTTCATCAAAAATACTCAACCGGTTCTGCAGCGAACTATCATCCGACAACAACAATACATCATCCGTCTTCGCAAACGTAACACTCGGTTTTCTCCCCGTCCCTTTAAGTGTCGGCAAAGAAAGTTCCTCCGCACTAGTAACAGTCTGCATTGAGCTCTTCCTCGTCAACGACGGGGCAGTCAAGGACCCCTGCGTTGAAGTACGACGACCTAAAGAACTACCCCGATGACCTGATGGCGCACGCATATCTTCGCGGGAGGCTTTGGACATTACCCGAAGTTGTCTCCGTTTCTGCGGTGGCCGGATACGGGGGATGACGAGGGACGAGGAGGATGGTGAGTGTCTCATTCCGGAGAAGTGGCGGCTTCGTACGGAGGAGTTGGGACTGCTGGTGGGAAAGCCAGTTCCACGACCCATTCCCATGAGATTGCGGGGGGCGGGTTGGACACTGTTGCGGTTGCGTAGTTCGGTGATGGTTACATCTAGGGCGGTGAGAGGGGTAAGGTCGAAGGAGGAGGTGCTTGTGCTTTGGGGGATGTAGATACCCGAGGGTCCGGCACCACGGGCAAGCGCCAGTTGGAAGGATGAGGAGTGTGTGAGACTCCCGTTGGAATAGGTGAATGGGAGACTTCCAGAGGGCGAGGAAGTCAACGGCATAGACGGGGTTAAAGTGACTTTGGGTAACATGGCGATCCGGTGGAGGTTAGGCCGGGTAGCTTTATGCTTAGGTGTAGCATCGGGCGAAGAAGAAGCCACCGATGTTCCCGGGGAGGAAACAGACGCGGACCCATGGTCGTGAGATCCAAGAGTCGGACTACTACGCATAGGTCTCAACTGCTGAGTGCGCGATTGAACAGGTCTATACCGTGCAGCAGCGGGACGTCCACGAACTACAGCTGACGGGGTAACAGTGCGTATTTGCGCGCCACGCATAGGCGTGATAGTCTGTGCAGGGGAACCTCTCAGCGGGGATCTATGACGACGGGGTGAAGATGACTTCTTGGGGATAATAATGGAGCTTCTCCGGGACCCATTTCCCGAGGGGGCAGGCAGGACAGGTTGGGATGTCTGCTTGCGGACGACACGGGGTCGGCCGAGAGACCGCATAGACGGGAGGGAAGAAATCGGGGGAAAGGCAAGTTTTATACCAGGCTGTCTCTGACGAATGGGGGACCCAGCCGCGGTAGTCATTCTCTTCGCAGGATCTCTCGTTTGTCTAGGAGGTGGTGGACATGAAAGCGTTTTACGCCCGGGCACCTTCAAAGGGGCCGGATGAACATTCAACGGGGCGCCTAGAGAGTCGTGTTTGGAAACGGGGAAGGCACCTAGTAACGAAATAGAAAACGGCGAAGACATGAGGGAATCGGCGTCAGAGGTACTAGCTACCGATGTAGCAGTGCCTCGGGAGGCGGGAGGGGAAGGAGCGCCTTCGCGGGACCCGGCGGAGTATAATGTTGATAGGGCGGAGGAAATCGAGGATCGGGGAGAGGAGGGGGTGGATTCTACTGTAGGGTGGGGCTCGATGGGACGCACGAAGCTGCTAGAGGGGGAGAGAGCTGTGGGGAAGGGGTTTTCTCCTTCGGAGAGGAAGGAGGTCCGGATGTCGTCATCGTAGGTTGTATCGCCTTCGACTTCGTGGATGGAGAGGACTGTGGAGGTGGATCGTTCGATTGAGACGGAGGAGGGCTCGGTGGGGGATGGGAAGGTAGTTCCGTGTAGAGATGATGGCGTCTGGGTTACGAGAGCGGGAGTACGAGATGGTGAACAAACCAAGTTTCTAGTATCAGCAACCGTAGGCGTCCTGAACATCTGGGTTATCGCCGATGGCGCGTTTAACCGCTGCTCGGTACTCCTCAAGATGTTGCGTAATTCTGTGTCTGAAGAGATAACAGACCGGATACTAGCAGTGGTAGCAGGGCTCCCATCCATTCTCCTCTCTGATAACACAGCCCGCGGGGGCGTCCGAGGACCGACGAGAGGTCCTCTGATAACCTCCCGTTCATAAGGTCTCGAAACAGAAGATAACGCGGCGATATTAGTCTTACTTTTCCGCGCGCCACTGAACATCGGATACGGCATTGACCCGTTTCCAAGGGCGTAGAACCGTTCACGTTCCCGCTCAAGGGCGTCCTGTGAAAGTGATAAGCCCTGTTCCACAGCAAGATCGGGTAGTGTGGGGTAGCTTGGAAGGGTAGGGGCGGGGAAATGGTTTGGCGAAGAGAAGGAGGCGGTTGGTGATGGGAGGGTTACTTTCCGGAGAGTGGAGGGGGGCATGTTTGTGAAGCGGCGCATGGAGTTTTGTCGTCTTGTGGGTGGTTTTTCGGGGGTAGAATCGAATGAATCGGGGTCGTCATCTTTATTCCGGCGGCTGACGGAGCGGAAAAGGGCACGTAGAGACACTTTACTATCCTCCCTCCTGGAAATCAACGTTGTCGTACCACTAGGGATCTCTCTAAGCATCTCAACACCATCCATCGGAGTCAAGGTCGTCCTTACAACCGTGATATTCCTCCCAGTCGGACCACTACCACACTCACCATCTGCCGACACTCGCGAAGCAGCAAGAGCTCGTTGTCGTCGGACAGATAGAATATATAAAGCTATAGACATGCCACTAGCGATAAGGACAGAACCGCCAATGACCACCAGGACAAGCCATGTTGTATTCCCCTGTAAACTGCGCCTGTAATGGCCAGGAGAAGCCTCTTGGCTCTGTACAGCAGGCATTTTTGCAAAGTCGAGTCGTGATGCTGTTGGGAGTTGTACGACGGGGTAGCAGGGTTACACTGGATGCGTGTAAGTCGATCCTGATGATGGCTGGTTAGGAAGGTATGTGCGTATAATGAATGACAAAATGAGAAGGTACGAGGAAAAAGAAAGCGAATGTGTGGAAAAGAGATTGAAAAGAATGAAAAGAAGAGAACCACCGGTCTCGGGAAAGCAAACATGTAAAAGAAGAAGATGGCGACGACGGGTTGAAATGCAAAAGTGGCGAGATGCGCCCATTTGAAGACGTGGGGACATTCTATACGATGGAGACCGGAATGTCGGGCGAGATCCAGTGGGTGGATGTTCTTATGGCAACAGAGAGAGACAGGACTTTGGATGGTCAGTCATGAGGTTGAATTCTTGTGTTGAGTGTAGCTAGTGAGGGGAATGTAAGTTGGCATGAGGACTAAGGAATGTGCGTTGCTATGCGGATGACATTCCTGGGGAATTCAAAGCCGAGTGTTTTGGTAAACATGTAGTATTCGCAATGGAAAAAGTCACAGGACATTGTTGGAGGACGAAATCATTGCATTCGTTACAAGAAATTCAAAAAAACTATCTTCAATTCTACAAACATATAAAAAGCCCCAAGCCGCCCAAATCAAAACTGTTCAAAGAGAAGCGAAAATGTACCAAAAACATACTATCCCAACATATTTACTCTCCGTATTTAACGTCTAGCAACACCAGTGGCAGTGGCAGTGACAGTGGTAGTCACATCCACCCACTCAGTAGCAGTAACAACCTCCTGCTCCCAGAGAATCTCAGTGACAGCACCGTTGGCACCAGTCACCCACTCGGTGCTGTAGTAAAGACCGGCGTTGGGGTCAACAGACGAGGTGGTGACGGGAGCGGGGGTGGTAGAGGTGGAAGAGGAAGTAGAAGTAGGGACTTCAGACGAGGTAGTGACGGCGGCAATGGCGACGGCGGCAGAGGTGGAAGAAGAAGCGGAAGTGGTGGAGGCCGAGGCACTGGTGGAGGTTGAGCCGGAAAGACCGGCGCCAATAGCGCTAGTCAGACTGTTGAAGCCAGAGACGATGGCAGAGACGACGTTGCCGGAGGAAGTAGACATGGGAAGAGAAGCAATGGCGGTGGTGGCGGCGACGAGGGAAGAGTCGACGGAGTCGATGGAGCAGGAGGTGGCGGTGGCCTTGTCGATGACGTTGAAGACGGAGCAGTCGGTAATCAGACCAGACTCGTTAGTGCAGGTGTCAACAGCGGACTGAAGAACATCGGTGTCCCAACCGGCGATGAAGTCACCGTGGTAACCGAAACCGGTGGTGTCATTGTTAGAGAAGACGAAGCTACCGGACTGATCGGCCCAGTCGTAGGTGGAGAAGTGGGTCTCGTACATGAGACCGGGGAGACGGTAGGGGTGGGTGGATGGGCAGTCACCGGTCATGACGAGACTGGGGTAGGCGACGTGATCCTGGTGGTTGGTAGAGTCAATGTTGACACCATCCCAGCACGAGGGGAACATCATCTCGACACGGAGACCGTTGGGGCAGTTGGCGTCGAAGTAGGCCTTGTCGGGGAAGTAGTGGCGGGCAAGGGTAGCTTCACCGGCCTTGGCGTAGTTAAGGCAGTTGAAACCGATGGCGCGCTCGGCAAGGTCGGCTTGGCTGGTGATACCCTCGGCGGCCCAGTCGGACTTGTCAGAGTCATCGGCGTAAGCATCACCGTTGAAAGTGCGACGGGTGGTGTTACCAGCGAGCATCTTGAAGCCCTCGGGGAAAGCGGTGATGTTCTCACCGTTCAGGAAGTAGTAGGCGAGAAGACCACCACCCTCGGTAACCAGAGAGTACTCGCCGGTAGAAGCATCCTTGAAGTACATTGATGGGGTCCAGTAGGCGGACTTATCCTCGGTGACACGGCACGAGGTGCATTCACCACCCTGGAGCTCAGAGTAGGAAGAGGTCTTGGAGAAACCGGAAGAACCGTAGACAGAGTGCATGTGAGCGGCGGTCGCATCGGGATTAACGATGGGATCGATCTGCGCGGTAACGACTCTGCCGGGGCACTCCATACGCCAGAAGGCGTGGACGGAGGTGGCCGTTGAGGCGATGACGAAGAGAGTGGACTTCATGGTTGACTGGAAGTAGTGAGTGAAGTTTGAGAGAAGAGAAAGTGGGTATAAGTGATGCAGTTCTATGGAAAAGGGTTAGATTATATTGAATGAAACGGTCATGACGTTGTCTGGAATGAGAGGGATGATGTATAGATCAGGGAGAAATAACACATGGAAGCTGAGTTTCTGGTGTAGTAGATGATATATGTAACTTAAAGGGGTAAAGCCGTGCAATAGAGGGAGAAGGTATCACCATTTTGGTGTATAAGTGGGTGGGTTTAGGAAGGTACTTACAAGCAAAAGAATGACTTGTATGAAATATAGGTAAGGAACGTGAGGATGTTCAACTGTGGTGTCAAAAACGAGGGAGACAAGACCAACAGAAGAAACAATCCGAAGCAAGAAGTGACAACGACAAGTAAATCGAAGTTAATCAGAGAGATAAGCTTCTTGAGTCTCAAACGAAAGAGTTGTTTGGCAACGAAAAGCAAAGGCAAACGAATGAGATGCAAGGTTCCAAGAAAGAAGAAAAAAAGAGAAGAAGAGAAATCCCTACGACTTGGCAAAACCGGCGGATACAAGGAGAAATATAAGAAAGAACGGGGGGGTAATGCGTAGTTGTTTGGTGGCAGGCAAGACAGGCGTTTACAGGAAAGACAGACGGGAAGGAAGGAAGGAGTCTTTTAGTACGAGAGGGGCGTTTTTTTTCTTCTTCTTTTCTAGAGGCGGTAGTTTGATAATAAGACCTGGACTTTAGGTTTGATGAGAAAGTCAGGCATAGACCGGGAAGGGTGACTTTGAAAACGGGGTGATTTTCCGGGATTTGGCAGTTTTCAATAGTAGAAGGAAGAACTAGGAAGGGGTTAGATGCTGACTAGTATATGAGGGCTAATGCATATGAGTGACGATCGCTAGTGACTTGTGCTAGCAAACGAAGCCGGGTTATTTGATAAAAAAAAGGAGGGATTGACACAACGGAAGTGACTAGGTGGCTGAAGTCTAGGTATGTTAAGTGAGACCTTGAGGAAAGATGACTTACAATGATAAAAGTAGATGATGATGAAAAGACAAGAGAAAGAATGAAAATGGTGTTATAGAAAGTAAGGCAACTTCGGGAAGCCAGCGAGTGCGGATATGGAAATGGACTAGTCAAGATAACTTGAAAGAATTGAATCTTGGATAATATGGAAAAGGGCGGATCGTCGGGGTTTTCTTCTTCCTGGGGGATGAGGAGGAGGGGATACTAGGAACACGGACCTTGACCGACTTGGTTTTAGTTTTTGGTTTGTTTTGTCCGTGAGCTTTAAGAAGTGTCAGTCTGGGTTATGATGGTCATTTGAGATGTTGAATTAGGTTATGATTATCAATTACGTATGTAGATTAACACATGTACATAGACACGTATGTACATACAATACATCAAGAACCATCTTCAAGTCTTCATTGTATATCCTCTAATCTCTCTTCAGAATAACCATAAAAAAGAAGCATACAACTTAAACGTATTCACCAAAATCCTATGTCATCTCAAATCTTCTCTCCCCCCCTTCTGAAACAGGCACAGAAACACTAAAAATGCACCAAAAACAAACCAACCCATCCTAGCACTCCCTTTCCACTTCAACGCAGGGACCACTTTTGCCGCGTTTTTTTACCCCTTCTTCCGGGGCTGACACTTGGATTTTTTCCTTTCCGTCGTTCAAAAAAAGATTCAATACTATATTTGATCATCATCCGCTTGCTCAAAACTTCATGATGTCACTTATTTCACCGGCTTTTGATCTTCACCACAGACATTTCCCTCCTCCATCACGGAGTTTTCTCCTCCGTTAGGTCGTGAAGCCTCGTTCCTTCCCTTCTCTTTCCTCGAGACATTTCTGTATCACCACCATTATCTGTACTACCATATTACAAAATTTGAACCTTCCCTTTCAAAAAAAAAAAAAACTCCCTCTTCCTTCCTTTTTTCTTAATAGTTTATAACCCTATCAGTAGACATCCAAGGACCGTCACACCTTCCATCTTGAGTGAAAAGGTCAGCCCAGGCGCGTTAGATAGCACTATAAATATACATCATCAACATCACCTTCCATCTTATTTCCAGCGCAACTTTCATCTCTGACTGGATTCCGATCGTCAGTTCATCAAACATTCAAGGGGTCTTTTTTTCTTTCTTCCTTTTTTTTTAGACCTTCTAGATGATGACCTTTTAATGTTTAGAAACAACACTTGATCTATTCCTTAAGCCTTTTGAATCAATTGTCACAGTTCGGTCTATCCCGTTAGACAAAAAAAAAGAAACTAAATCCAAATGTGCCCTGATTAATTATCACCTTCATCCTATTCCTTTGTCCAACCCACGCGGCCTCTTGGCGTCAGGGGAATCTTTAATGCTATTGGTTGAAGTATAGGTCACCCTCCCAATCCCTCTTTAGCGCCGTAGAAATTACAAGTCATCAGCTGTTTAGTGGGTTGTCAGCCAGCCAGCCAGGTGCGTATGCACATACAAAATCGATGACCACTACATGTTCACTTCCACCATGATAAAAGCCACGGCGCTTCAAATGGGATAACAAATGCAGAAAAGAAAGAGAAAAGTAACCGCAACACGGCTTCTGTACTTTTTTTATCCTTGGGAATGTGTCTTAGTGGTTCTGTGCGTTCCTTGGCTGGTCAAATTCGGAAACTTGGTCATGAGGACGTTACAATGTTCATGGTCGGCTCAGTATTTGTATGTGTGTACACTACTTAAAATTCGCGACAGGCTTACACACACATGTAAACTTGCTGACATTTCACTTTCACTGAACATTTGTTTTACAGCAATCACATCATGACGTTGCACCTATTTTACTGTGTTTGTAAATCATCACTTCAATTAATTTGCACATTACTCAGTCAATACATCTGAACGTCTGAACCCAATCTACACCACTATATTCATTTCGTAAGAAAAAAGTCCATCTGCATTAGTTTAATATTGTACATTCCAAGCCAAGCTTGTGCCCAGCTACTCAGCCCAGCCTTATATATTCCACAGTCTGGCTGGCTACACCTTCCTCAATTCTTAACCCTGGGCTGTGCAAAGCCGCCCTATATCTGCGTAAGCTGACCCGAGGAATTACCTGTTTTGAAAACTGCAAAAATGCAGCCCGAACAAGCCAACACCAGCCACAACTGTCGACCATTAGACCATAGGCCATCAATCTATTGATGAGCCTCATTCTCTGGCTGCATCATTCGCTTGGAAACTTGGTTCTCTTATGTATGTACCTTTGTAATACAACTTACGATCCGACCCGACCAATTAATGGTAAACCGAATACTTCTGACATTCAACTTGAGACCAGAGACTCATCAAGAACGGATTGTAGCGTTACCCAATCAAACTGAAAACGTGGGGTGCCGTGGTTATGCTTTAAAACACCCTCGTAACGAGCATACGCATGGCATCCACCCAATGGCTCTCGTATACCCAGGGTTTATATCCAATAATAAGTCTCCGGTGACAAAACTGGTATTTATGGCTTGGAAAATGCATCGTCACTCCCTTTTCTTTTGATAGTCTTTACTTTTCCAGAATCACGGGTCAAGAGTCACATTATTTCCAAAGTGCCTGCAGATTAAAGCCAGGAACCATGTAACGTCGGCATTTAGAAGGGTTGAACCCTAAACTCATCTGATCGCTATGGCTAGAATATTGACAGCTGATGTCAGCTGACACAATAGACTACCCGTCATTCATGTAATGCGACGCTTACCTGTATCAAGCTATGGGAGCTGTGACGTTCATGATCTGGCCTCGTTCTTGATCAATTCATATAGCTTTGGCGATTGCGAATTGAACCTTAGTATGTCATTATAGTTTCCGTTACCGAGAGTTTCGGAACTTAACTACCACTTCTATCAAACACTTCCATCAACGCCACTTTTTGATTCATCCCTGAATCACCCTACATCCGTACAATCGCCTTTCTATCTGTCCTTGAACACACGCCTTACCTTTGTCACACCCAGCCCGAACCAGCACGACAGCCCCTCCATCCGCCAAAATGGACGATCTCTCCGGCCTAACATGGTCCTCCACGACCCCCACTCAACCTCAGAAACAAACCAATCTCTCATCCTTCAACGCCAACGCCACTCAAAGTTCCTACAGCGCCTTCCGTACCTCTCCGTCTCCACTCGCCTCAACCCCCGCTTCCGCCTCCGGCCGGTCCACCCCCGCATTCGCCAAACCCAATGCGCCCGCCCCGACAACCCAGCCTGCCGGCCAGGATAGTTTCTCAAACTTGATGAACTTTGGGAAACCAGCGAGTAATAATTCGACCGCGGGGATGTCATTGATGGAGCGACAGGCCCAGTTGGAGGCTGAGAAGAGACAGAAGGAAGAGGCTAAGAGACAGCAGTTTGCGACTCAGTTCAACTTTGATCAGATGGTGGCGGCTAGATCGGGAGCTTCGTCGGGTGCCTTTTCAAATCCTGGAGCTGCGCCGACGGCTTTTTCCATGCCATTGGTGCCGAGTGTGTCGCCAGGTGTTGGGAAGAGTGCGACACCGGCGAGTAAGGCTAGTTCTAATGATGAAGATCTCTTCAAGGCGTTCCGCGCGGATACAAAGGTGGATAATGCAAGTCATTACCCACCGCCAGCTGGCACACCCGTCTCTAGAGCTAGCCCTGGAAAGGCATTGGATCTCTCAAACCCCACAAATTGGCAGGCGACCACAAACTCCAATGGCCAGCTACTCGCTGATAACGATGACGATCCATTCGGTCTTCAAGAGTTTAGCAAGGGTAAGAGCCCCGCGCCTGCACCATTACCATCCACCGATGACGACATCGATTTCCTAGGGGACCTCGCTCGTCCTGTCGAGGAGATCCGCCGTGAACAAGGAGCCAAACGAGCCGCAGAGGAAGCTGCCGCTGCCGAAAAACGTCGACAGGAGCGCGCAGCCGCTCGCGCATCAAGACCTCAGAGGGATTCATTTGAGCA
>JSUI01006502.1:0-98806 GCA_000833645.1 Huntiella omanensis | reverse complement strand
CCCTAGTAACTCTGGATGGACACATGACACGTGATATACACGTCGTCTGTACTACAGCACTCACGTCCGCCGACTTGACGTATGGATTAATGCTAAATGTCATAGTGACACAAGTTACTTAGCGGGATCTTACACATTTTGGCCCGTCATGTCTGAATCTAAGACGGAACAGACACCGGCTGGTGAAAAGCCGAGTGAATCATTGGCTCCCAAGTACTACACGTATCCACTAGGCCTTATCTTCTTCCTCTGGAAAAGCGTTCTCTTATTCCTTGCTCTCTTTTCCGCCATTGCTCCATCTTATGATACGTCCTCGGCTATCTTCCTCAATGCCACCGCAGAGTCCTATGACGTCGAAGTAGATGGGCCCCTTCCACCCGCTCACGCCGTGGTTACAATTCTATTCGATAAGCTCCCCTTCATCAGCACGCTTGTTGAACGTCTTACCCGCTGGGATGCCGTCTACTTCATTAAAAGTGCCCAGCGTGGGTACCATTTTGAGCAAGAATGGGCGTTTGGAAAAGGTCAGCCGATGGCGGTTGAAACGATTCTTCGGGGCTGCGAAAGCATGGCGATTGGGTTTGGAGTGCATACTGAGAGAGTGATTGCAGGATTTGGAGTTGTGGTGGGGATCACAGCGCACTTTTATGCTATGTGGGCTTTACATGACCTTGTGAAAGAGGTTTCGGGTAACAAGAGGTTAGCCTACCTGGCGGCGGTTTTACATATTATTTCGCCGGCAGGGTTGTTCTTGACCGCACCATATGCGGAGGCGCCTTTCGCTTTCCTGTCATTCACCGCGTTGTTGAAATATGCTAGTATACTCAAGTTGCCCAAGGGTAGCTGGGAAAGGTCTAGATTAACCGTGTGGAGCGGAGTTCTCTTTGGAATGGCTACCGTCTGTCGCTCAAACGGGTTGATGTACGGGCTTATCTTTGCGTGGGAACTTGCCGAGGGTCTCGTATCACTCCCGCAATCAGCCGAAAAAGGGAAACTTATTCGCTCCTTGGTGGCCACCACTCTCGCTGGTATCTTCGTTAGTGCCGGTTCGATCATCCCTCAGCTTGTGGGCTATGTCACATTCTGCGGAAATGGCGTTGATGAGCGCCGGGAATGGTGTGACAGTCTGCTACCTAGCATCTATAGTCACGTTCAAAGTCGCTATTGGTACGTTCCACTNGGGTTGATGTACGGGCTTATCTTTGCGTGGGAACTTGCCGAGGGTCTCGTATCACTCCCGCAATCAGCCGAGAAAGGGAAACTTATTCGCTCCTTGGTAGCCACCACTCTCGCTGGTATCTTCGTTGGTGCCGGTTCGATCATCCCTCAGCTTGTGGGCTATATCACATTCTGCGGAAATGGCGTTGATGAGCGCCGGGAATGGTGTAACAGTCTGCTACCTAGCATCTACAGTCACGTTCAAAGTCGCTATTGGTACGTTCCACTTTTTTTCAGACATGGAAATATACTAATCATATGATATAGGAATGTCGGTTTTCTGAGATACTGGGTTCCTGGAAACATCCCTTTTTTTGCTCTTGCCCTTCCTATGCTGTATATTCTCTACAGGTCAGGTCGTGATGTTTTCGAGGTCACCAAGATTTCTACTACCAAAGACACCGAAAAGGCTCTTCGGTGCTCGGTAATCCACACTGGTAATGCTTCGCCTTATAGAAATCTTATCAAGTCTCTTGCTATCGGACAGATTGTACTCGCTGTTCTAGCCTTCACTTCGTACCACGTACAAATCATCACACGCATTTCTTCTGGTTATCCATTGTGGTACATTTGGGTTGCGGAACAGTTGGCGAGTAGTAATACTGATAGGATTGCCGTGGGCAAGAAAACTGTCATTTACATGGTCATGTATGCACTGATTCAAGGTATCCTGTATGCCTGCTTTTTGCCACCGGCATGATTCGTGTTAGATGGGAAGTTTTGATTGTATTGATAGAGTAAGGGAAATGAAATGGCGGAGATAATATATAGATGTGATTCGAAGTGTGAAGGAGGTTGAAGAAAATTATATCATAAAAATAGGTTGAGAAAGTGTAAGAATGTGTAGAGGGGTCATAAGAAAGGCGTATAGTTTGGTTCGACTTATTTGTCACCAGAGGGCTTCTTGTCGGTGAACACATGAGCAAAGCAAAGGTGATACAGAATGATCAGGGCACAAATAAGCCACTGCAGAACCACCATAGGCGAACCCTGTTTTATGGTTACGGTAGATGAAGAAGACTCAACGTCATTCATCCACCACGCCAGTGCTTTGCTAACCTGTGTAGTCATGACGGCACTAGCAGCAGCGAAACCAAAGCCAAGAATACCCAACGAAGTGATGGCAGCCAGTGTGTGCTTGTTGGTCCAGATCTTCTTTGGTTCCGGGTGGGCGAGCATGTTCTGGCGGACAACAGAGAGAAGAACTGAGAGAAGGAAGCAAGCGAAGGCACCGGCGATGAGCGGTGGGAAGATGCGCGTTTGCATGGAACGAGCAAGGCCAAGGAGGGTCCCGACGGCTGATGAAGTGGTGGAGTCCATGGTGTCGGTGATGAAGAAGGTCTTGAGCTTCTCAAGACTCAGGTATTGGGTGGCATAGCATTCGTTGTCGGTATTGTCTGGGCCATAGACACACATGGCTAATGGGTGTCAGTGGTGAGTAACTTGCAACAGGGGGTATGACTTACCGAAGTATCCAACACGGACTTGGACATCACTGTTGCCTGTCATCTCAAGACGGACAATGTAGAGGTCTGGTACACCGGCTGACTTGGACATACATCCTGCAATCACCAAGGCTACACAGGACGTTAGTATATACAGTTAACCATCTTCCAAACAAGCCACTTACAATGGAAAACAACAATCAACACCAAACACAGGTATCCAAACACCTTCGAGTTGAACCGTTCTTTCCACGACATAGTGTTAGTATATCCTGCAAACAAGACAGTAGCAGTGTAGACGTGGAGGATCTCTGACAGACAACCCCACAGTCGGATAAGAAACAAAGTAAGAGAGTTACTCACTAGAAGCAGGCGTCTCTGCCATTTTTATTTGGTTGTAAGTGGGAATATAGGGTGATGGAGCGGAATTTGGGCATGCAGAGCCGGCACTCTAGGGGGTTTCGGAGACAAGAGGATGGAGTACACAAGACGATCAAGTTCCTGAGGCCGGGCAGAATGAAAAATGGGATTTTGGAGTTTGAGCTGTTGAGGGGATAGGTTAATGAATTACGAAGAGAAACTACTTACTGAATATCGTGTTGTCGAGATTGTTGGTGGTTAGTTGTCGGCAGGGTATCTTGGAGTCTATTGGGACATGACTGAAGGGACAGTATCACGAGTTCGGAGTAAGAGAAACGCTGCAGTGGGGAACCAACGGTAACTCTAACAACCGAAAGTATAAGGAGATGAAATGGTGAAAATAAGATGGTGAGTGTTCTTCGTCCAAGTCTCCAGATTCATGTCTACTTCATGTGTTTTAAATGGTTTTGTATCCTCAGTTTACATTAGCTACATGACTGGAATGTTGTCGACCCGGCAGCGATCCAAAGCAAGACTCCCNACTACTTACTGAATATCGTGTTGTCGAGATTGTTGGTGGTTAGTTGTCGGCAGGGTATCTTGGAGTCTATTGGGACATGACTGAAGGGACAGTATCACGAGTTCGGAGTAAGAGAAACGCTGCAGTGTGGAACCAACGGTAACTCTTACAACCGAAAGTATAAGGAGATGAAATGGTGAAAATAAGATGGTGAGTGTTCTTCATCCAAGTCTCCAGATTCATGTCTACTTCATGTGTTTTAAATGGTTTTGTATCCTCAGTTTACATTCGCTACATGACTGGAATGTTGTCGACCCGGCAGCGATCCAAAGCAAGATTCCCTTGAAACTGGAGGGAGCCTACATGTCCGAATACTTTGCGAGTTTAACGACTTTCCAACTCTAGAAATACAATGACAATTGGTGGTTCAGGAACGAGTAAGTGATCTGGTATGTGTTCTATAATAAGCACTTGTGATGTCACACAGCATGAATGCGGATTTCTGGAAATCTGTGGGGTAGTTTGATTCCTTTAAAAGGTAATTCTTATTGGGCTGTAAGATAGCAAATAACCTACCACCGAAGTATAACCTTCTAGATCAAGCAATCTGGGTTTCTTCTTACTCATGTATCCGTCGACGTTGTTTTACGCACATCCGCTTTACTCCGTTACCCCGTTTGTTAGGGTTAGGCTCTAATTTGGGGAGTTCAAAGGATTACGATAGCATGCGCATTTAAGCGTGTTTCTTGTCATGACGTGAGCAGAATCGCACTTAATATGTAAACTTCCCTCCACCTCTGCAGGAATTCTCAATTTGCTACCTGAGCACCTTGATAGGGTATTTGCGATTTCCTCCAAGAAGTTACCAGCGACATCTACAAACAACACGCCTTCCGCTTCAGAAGAAATCCCATCGATAACAGATAAAAACGAATAGCGCACAAAATTTTACAAAACATTGAGAGAATTCGATAGTCACTCACATCAGCGCATTCCATACCCAGACTTGCCAGCGTTTTCCTTCGCCAAGGCTTCAGCCTCAACCGCCAATACACAAACAATTGTCTGGTAGACCTCGTGGACTTCCATCAAGTTCAACATCGGTGTTACTTCTACCAATTCATCACAAAAAACGACATTGACCTACCAAAACCTCAACCAAGACTCGGAAATTCACAGACAATCGCGATAGACGACCCGTCCTTTCGCTGACCCAAGACATTTGAGTGTGAACACTCAATTCCTATCACAATATCCATCAAAAGACCAGAATTCACTCGTTGGACCTCGACGGGAACCAGCGTGAAGACATTGTATTCATCGAAATACATCGATCACATACAGGAACAATCCGGAAACACGCCGTGTGTCAAGACTTCCTAATCAACGTCGCTACTTTGATAACTACGCTGCGGCATCCCAATCAAGAATATCCCAAGCCTCTTTTCTCGTTACATTCCACCCGAAGGACCAAACTGCAATTCTAGCAGACAGCAATCCTGGATCTGGCCAACACAATCATACTATGACTTGTGCCAAATTAGCCCACTAAAGTTATTCACCAACTCAGGCGCACATCACCTGAAAACTTACATTGGATACCAAAAACTGAAGCACACACAACACAATGAACAATCCGGCCATCACATCCCTCGATACCCAAATGGGGGGGATTAACAATTACCAGAGCTCTACTGAGACTCCCAACACCACCCAAACCATTCAGACCACAATGTCCGCACAGGGAACGGTCCCAGATGCGGTTGCAGCCGCACTCTATCCTGGTTCCACCAAACAGCAGATCGATTTCTTCGAACAGAATCCCGAGGTGAGAGCGTGGCTCCTCGGTACTGGATACTTCAACCCCGTGACCCGGTCCGGGAAAATCAAAGACTACCTTGCAGTCGACACCTTTGACCGCGAATCAGCCATGTGTTTGCATGAAATGGATAATATCAGAGCCAAGAAGGAAGCCGAACTGCACTTTCGTCGTGCTCAGATTCTAGGTAGTATCAAAGTCCAGCCAGGGACACAGACACCACTTCAGGGCTTCACCCAACGGGTCGTTGCCCAGACTTCAGTTTCTGGAGTGGCTTCACCCATCNCCAGGTGGCTAGTCCTGCACCCGCATCATTAGTCCACCCGGTGAGCCAGCCGTCTTTTAGTCAAGCGGCTGTCCCTCAGACTTTACCAGTAGTGTCTAACGCGCAGTACAATGCAGCTCCTACTGTTGAGGTAAAAACCATTGCTACGGGAGTGCCTATGCAAACTCAGCAATTTGTTGGACAAACCAACACTGCAATGAACCTTACTGCAGCCGGGATTGCTCAAAGCCCTGGCACATCGNCACCCAACGGGTCGTTGCCCAGACTTCAGTTTCTGGAGTGGCTTCACCCATCCCCACGACAATCGGGACACTGAGTACCCCCGCGAGTATGACTGGTTCCCAGGTGGCTAGTCCTGCACCCGCATCATTAGTCCACCCGGTGAGCCAGCCGTCTTTTAGTCAAGCGGCTGTCCCTCAGACTTTACCAGTAGTGTCTAACGCGCAGTACAATGCAGCTCCTACTGTTCAGGTAAAAACCATTGCTACGGGCGTGCCTATGCAAACTCAGCAATTTGTTGGACAAACCAACACTTCAATGAACCTTGCTGCAGCCGGGATTGCTCAAAGCCCTGGCACATCGACCACTGTGGCTTCACAGACCGCCGCACCTGTTGTCAAAACTACCGCGGTGACACTTGCTCCAGCTGCTGCTGCCGCTGCTAATGCTACACCCAGTCAGATAACCGTTACTGCCAATAGCACACCCAAGGCGACATCTAGAGCCCCTCCTACACAAAATGCGAATGGTACAACAACCGCAAAGGCAGTAGAGACTACGCCTAAAACGGCGAAGGCCGCTCCTGTGTCATCTTCGGCTTCTACTGGTGTACCACAGCCGGCACCACAGAAGCAGAACGGTGGTACTGCAGCGGCGCCTGGTGCCGGATCTCTCCAAACCCCCGTAACTACTAACACCACAGTTTCTGCTATTAAGGGTAAGGCTGTTAAAGACAAGGTGGAGAATGGCGTGGCCACGTCTCCTAAGGTAATCGTTTAATCAATTTTTGTTTGCCTCGTCGTATACGATGCTAACTAGACTCGAGGCCCCTACACCTGTCACAAGAAGGGCTAAGGCGCCTGAAACTTCGACTTCCTCACTGGATAGACCTCTCGGGGCTCCAAGCCGAGTAGACCCTCCCGCAGGACGATCCCGCGGGCGTTCTAGATCGCGGTCTCCGGGGAGAAATGGAGAAGGCCGCGGTCCGGGAGCGTATAGAGAGCGGGATAATGTCCAGCTTCCTAAGCACCTCATGTTTTCAACCAAGGTCCGGACTCGTTTCTTCTTCATTAAGGCCTTCAACCGCAAAGCTCTCAATGGCCTTATTAATGATGTAGGTTTGG
Organism: Huntiella omanensis; assembly: GCA_000833645.1. Taxonomy (NCBI): domain Eukaryota; kingdom Fungi; phylum Ascomycota; class Sordariomycetes; order Microascales; family Ceratocystidaceae; genus Huntiella; species Huntiella omanensis. The sequence goes on along the minus strand of JSUI01006502.1, from coordinate 91,815 downwards.
TTTGTACCTGGTGAATGGTACAACCTTGACTAACAACTATGTAGGGTGCGTGGGCTTTGTCTCACTCAACTATCACGACGCTTGAAAGCGCCTGCAAGACGAATCATCGTGTTGTTCTGTTTATTAGCCTTATCAACAGTGATGGTGTTGCCGCTCATGTATGTTACTCACTGGTGATTCCAGCTTTTCATCAATCTAACAAACTCGTAGGGTATCGTTTCACAGCCTCCGCACAAGGACAACCCGGAGCCCTTGGTATTCAAAATGTTCCCTAAAATTCTGTCTCCCCGTTTCTTCCAAATAGATCTGGCGAACACTACTTACGTGCCTTTCGATCGCCTGATTGAATACTCCGACAACAGATCGGACTTCAATTTTGGCGAGTACACGAGTCGCGATTTCACCGAGGTGCCTTACCACATTGGTGTTAGACTTGTACGGGCAATTGAAGACGAAGCCAAGATAGTCTATGAAAACTCATCCCGTGATGCGGACGGCCCTGTCAGATTATCTCATTGGCCACCGCCCTCTGATGGCAGAGCTCCACGTGATAGAGCGCCTCCAAGCTTTCTAGGAAAGTATGAGACTGGGCCTCCATCCGGCCGCTCGTGGCATCATGGCGACTCTGACCAGGCGATCATGGAATACCAAAGTTGGAGGCCCAAAATGGAATGGGAGGAAGAGCCTTGGTGATTTGGGTTTTGGGGCGTTATTGTAAATTATGGTTAGGTTTCATTTATTTTGAGTTTTGTTCATTCATCAATGTTATCCTGATGTGCGTTTTCGATGTTAGTTTCAGGGTTAGGGTGAGTATGTCACCTGTGTAGTGCATGTCATACGTCACTGGTTGCTCGACTGAATGAAGCTTGGCCCCACATATATAACAGCCAGCCCGTGAAACGATGGCGACGTGTATTCTTCTAACATAATCAACATTATATACCTGGAAGTTCTCCAATATATCAAAATGACATCACCAGAGTCCGCCACAATTGAAACACTCCCTCTCCTTCCCCCCCTCCCTTCCTTTTCTCACCCCACCAAATCCATCAACGCTCCGTCTGACGTCCCAACTTTCCTCACAAGCCACGCCTATCGAGACATTGGTCTCTGGATCCTCCAACTCGACCGAGCTATCATCCCCCAACAATTCAACCCCTCCGAGCCCCCCGTGACCTTCTCCATCCAAGACTTCGCCAACGATGAACAATGTCCCGCAAGCGTCAACAAGGTCCGCGCAATTCTAAAAGAGGCAGATGGCTTAATCGATCAAGTCGAACTAGGCGATATGAAGAGGTTTCGCTTTGGTAATCCCGCTTTTAGAGAGTGGGTTGGTTTGGTGAAGGGGAGGGTCGATGGCTGGTTGGAGGGGACTTTGGGACTTGATAGGGCGGTGGGGTTGACGGAGGATGGAGACGGGGAGGGAGAGAGGGTTTCGGCGTTTGAGGAGCTGGAGGAGTATTTTGTTGGAGGTTTGGGAAGTGCGGAGCGCTTGGATTATGGGACGGGTCATGAGTTGAGTTTCTTGGCGTTTTTGGGAGGGCTTTGGAAGGTGGGATATTTCAAGGGGGATGAGCAGGGTGGGTTCATTGAACGGGCTATTGTCTTTGGCATTCTAGAGATGTAAGTATATTCTATCCACCGGCATAAACATATACTAACAAAATAGGTACCTCAACCTTATCCGCAAGGTAATCCTCCACTTCCGCCTCGAACCCGCCGGCTCCCACGGCGTATGGGGTCTCGACGACCACTTCTTCCTCCCCTACATCTTCGGTTCCGCCCAACTAACCCGACCTCTCACAACGCCCACCTCCCCCCTCCCCCAAGAAGGCTCCATCGCCAACGCGCCCTCCCCCACCAACGTAACCACCTCCGCCAAATCCCTCCCCCACTCCACCACCAACCTCTACTTCTCCGCCACCTCCTTCATCCACCGCGTGAAAACCGGTCCTTTCCACGAACACTCGCCCACCCTCTACGACATCAGCGGCATCACCGCAGGCTGGGGCAAGATAAACAAAGGCATGTTAAAAATGTACAATGCCGAAGTCCTCTCCAAGTTCCCCGTAATCCAACACTTCCGCTTCGGAACCCTCTTCCCCTTCACCCCCGATCCAGCCGCTGAGATCCCCACGCCGCGGGTCTCTGCAGTCCCTACACCCTCGGGACCACCGCATACCTCGATCCCGACTGCGTATCAGCATTTAGCTACGGGGGTTCCCGGTGGTGTTGGGAGACCTGCGGGGTCAACTGTGCCGGGTAGAGTTGGAAATGTGTCAAGTGTTGCTCCGGGAAGAGGAGCTCCTGCGCCGAAGAGCCAGGATGGTTCTAACGGGAATGACCCTAATGGACCTATCACCATGACAAAGGCGCCTTGGGCGAAATAAACCGGTGTATAAATGGATGTTGCACATACGCATTAGATACTAGCACAAGCATTGAGAGCCTCTAGAAAATAAGAAGCCAAGCAATAAATTGGTCCGTACCACCCATTATTCCGGACATCATCTCAATAATACACAACGCAACCTGAGTGACGTACTACAATGACACAAGACACAAAACTGGCCCATGTCCCACACAAAAATCACCAATCACATGGCATATGACGTCACAGCACACCACTTTTTAAATAGCAATAACATGACTTATAATTAGAGTTTGCCATAGACACACGATATGATCTCGGCTGGGGAATCATACAACAAGCAATAAACAGGAACCAAGAAAAATCAAAGTCTGAGGCACACCCACGTGCAGCAACACAATGCGCGACATGGTTCAACAACCTTCAAAACCAAAACAAAGCAAAACCTTCCCATATCGTGGCCCAGCAAGTCGAGCTAGATCAAAACATATCTGTACTCCAATATCCTTTAAACTCCAGAGCTACAAACCATTTACGCGGTAGTAGTGGCGGTAGCAGCAGGAGCGGCGACGGCAGGTGTAGCCTCCTCCTCCTTCTTCTCCTCGGTAACAGGGGCGGCAGTCTCCTCAACGGCGGCAGCAGGAGCAGCAGTCTCGGTAGCAGCAGGGGCCTCAACGACAGGCTCAGTCTTAGCAACCTCCTCGGTGACAGCAGGGGCAGCAGCAACGGGGGCAGCCTCAACAGCGGTCTCCTTAGCGACAACGGGGGCTAAAAAAAGTGATAGTCAGAATTGTGTTCGGGTGATATAAAATCAACTAGACATAATGTGTCATCACTTACCAGCGGCGGGCTCAGCGGCGGGGGCGGTCTCAGTGGCGGTAGGGGCGGGGGCAGCAGCCTTAGTCTCCTCGGCCTTAACCTCAGCAGCAGGGGCGGCAGCGGGGGCGGCGGTAGCAGGCTCGACAGCCTCAACAACAGGAGCGGCGACGGGAGCAGCCTCAGTCTTGGCTTCCTCGGCCTTGGGGGCCTCGACCTTAGCCTCCTCGACCTTGGGGGCCTCAACCTTGGCCTCCTCAACCTTAGGAGCCTCAGTCACAGCCGCAGCGGGAGCAGCAGCAGGAGTCTCGGTCTTGGGAGCCTCGGTAGCCGGGGCGACAACCTCAGCGACAGGCGCAGCGGCGGGAGCGGCAGCGGGGGTNACGGCGGCAGTAGCAGCAGCAGCCGCAGGAGCAGCAGCCGCAGGCGCCTCAGTAGTAACGGGCGCGGGAGTGGCAGCGGGAGTGGGGGCAGCAGCCTCGGTGGTCGCGCCGGTAGCAGGAGTCTTCTCCTTCTTCTTGAAGATGGCCTTGACTCTGCTCTTCAGCAGGTGGAGCGCGTTGGGAGCTATAAAGATGCGAGTGTTAGCTACAAATAATCTAAAACTGACCAACGTGTTTTCCCGAGACACATCGCATATTAGGCTGACGGACGCCGATCATGACACCTGACAAGCGCGATCCTATCGAGGCGTTGAATAAGCTTCAATTGTGACAGCCATCGCTGATAGGAATGAGAAACCATGCATGGCAAATGTCGCATTCCTGCATGCGAGTCATTTAAACTCCGCGACAAAATAGCCTCAATAGTTCACACAACAGACAAAGTGGATCTCTCAAGGGCAACTCAATCGAGTAGCTAGACCAAAGATAACCGCTCAAGACACCAAAACTAGCACCAGACTAATTGCAAAACGACAAGATGGTTACTTACGAATACCAGGCATTGTGAATAACTGAGAATCGATAACACAAGAGAACTAATGACTCGAAAAGCGCGATGGATATCGACAATAGAAACAATTGAACAAAGTTGCCGAAGAAAAGAAGAAAGAAAGGAAACTAAGTTTTAAAATGAGCTTGTTTCGATGCTTTTTGTTGTATGGGCGCAACTGCGTCTGGCTGATGTTTTGAATCTAGTGGACGGCTGGATTGGTAGAGTCTAGGCCAAAATATCCAAACAGCTCCACACTGACGAGGGTCAGAAAACAAGGACCAGGGCGAAGCAGGAAAATAGATGCAAGCTCTTATGGCACAGAGTAGACTAGGGAGTCCTTTCGGTAGCCTTAATAGTTTGAAAATGATGGGGCCAAGCGGCGGATGACGGATCAATGAAGAGAACAACCCTCGTGATGAATGCCGTGAACGATGGAGTCAAAGGAATAAGTGTTTTGCTCTGCAAACTTGCACGTAAATACAAGATGCCTTAAATACAAGAATGAATCGGACAAAACAGAAATAACAGAATTAACAAGCTGTTGATAGTCACAAAATCGAATGATTTACACAGCAATGGTTGAATGTTGACGATGAGATATTCGACAGCTTTACTAGCATTGAGAGCAAAAAGAAATGAGCCTTGTAATCCGAGCGGCCCGGTACAAAATACCCACCCCTCTTTCTGTTCGCCAGCTCCTGCCTCATCCGTCATGATATCAAACAGAAGGAGCGCGTGTTTTTCTCCCATATTATCATGGAACGAGAGGAAGTCGCATCGCATATCCGGCGAAATACAACATTCAATCGAGGAAATCGCCAAAAAAAAAAGACCCCTTGACTAGCTCCCTCTTTTGGGTCTTCTTTGATTTCCTTCTGCGTAGCGCAAGCGGTAGCCCGTTGTTTTTCCCAAATTGCCGCCAGTTACCCCAACCATGCCATACATCCTCATCAAAACAAATCGTCAGACCAAACACAAACTGCTATTACCCACGCAAATGATTACTTGTCATTACCAGCCGTCCTCTTTTGCATCTTCTGATTCTGGTGGCTTCCCTCTTACATGACCTCCTACACATGATACAGTGGCTTGAGAACTTCCAGGCCATACAAAGCTCATATATGTACAGGACCTACAGGACCCGTCTAATCATCTTGTCAAACAGTAACAACAAAAACAACCCAAAAGGAAGGGATTCCACCTCCGGAGCCTTTTTCGTCGTGACAACCTGAAGCAAAACCTATCAAACGAAAACACGCACTTGTGTCCGTCCATTACCCTCATCCAAGACACATTCTTACATCCAAATCCTGTCCAAGAACCTTCATGTCGCACTCATCACCCTCTTCGGGACTTGGCGGTGCTCTGACTCTCCGGTGTCCGTTCCCCAATCCAGTGCAAGCTTATCAGTGTTTGCTACCCCACGTATGATCTGTGGAGTCTCCCGAGTCCGTGATAACATATGCACATAAAAAAACCTCAAAATCTCGCCCATTTCAACATCGTTCGTATAAATTGACAGCTAATCGGTGGCGTGGAGGTCTGACGTTACCTGCATATGCAGCTAGCCTTCATAGACGTCACAACGATATCACTACCTTGCTCACACAGCTCTGAAGGCACCAAAGTTGCTATATAAAATAGTGGCTAAGCAATCCCACCCAATCTCCACTTTGGCACGTTAGATCTTTGAGGCAAGATCCTAATGCTACATTATGTTCAACCAGACCATAAAATTAGAAACCAGTTCATTTTCATGTCCGATATCCCGTATAACCCTGGTATGCATATGATAAAACCCTAGTATTAGGACACGAGGAAAGTGACAACACGAACAATCAAACAAGATAAACAAACACAAAGGTGACAGAGACAAATGAATACATTTATTCCAAACAAGAACACCCATAATACTAATCGACAGAGAGAATTAACCCAATGACAAACCCAAACGTAAAACACTGTCGTGCCCAAACTCCAAAAGAAAACAAAAACTCCAGACCAAAACCTACATGATGACGCCATGCAAAATATATACACTTGATCCTGCCAGCGACCGACAGGAAGAAACCCAAGACAGGGTGGGCTGTACCGTTATCCCAAATATCCCACCACAACTCGGGGGGGAGGGGGGGCTCTAGTTCTCTTCGCAGGCCAATGCTATGGCCGCGCCGAAGAGTGAGCTCTCGTGTGCCATGACAAGGTTGACCTTGGCATCGGCATTCTTGTGGGCAACGAGTCTATCGAGAATGATAGAGCAGCTAGACAGATATCCTGGGTACTTTTCAATGACTGAGCCATTGAATGCCACAGAGGTCTCTGCCAAGGTGCTCTCCGCAAGTAAACCATGTCTGCGCTTATCCGTGGCTGCGAAAGATGGGGCATGTTTTTTGGATAGTGAAGATCGCAGATCCCACAACGCATACACGGCACTTGCTACAAGCGCACTGGAGCGCTTGGCCACCACGGAGCAAATACTTTTGACCACATACATTTCCGTAGGCAAAGGTGCATTCTTCGATGGGTGCTGCGCTTGCCACAACTTGGTAGCCTCTGACAAGGAATCAGACTCATCACTACCAACAATGTTAGAAACTATATCATCAATCAAACCCAAGTACGAGACCGTAACATACCTTTCAATGCCCGCAAGTGTCGCGGTGCCCAGACTGTAGGCCGTCTCGAGCGAAGGGGGGAGTACGCCTCCAAATAGGCCGTGGTTTTCAACAGCCTCGATCAAAACGAGGCGGCATATCTCACCAAGATACATGCCGCTCACCATTTGTTCGAGTGGCTGGAAATCCGGACGCTCGTGGTTCTTCTTCAAGATACTGTCCCATCTGGTCAAGGGAAGTATGTCTTTTCCCATGGTACTAACCTCGGTATTTACGACAACTTGATGTGCATCATCCCACCAGGACTGGTCACGGACTCCAAATTTCTGTTGGCCAACGGCACCCACAGGAAGAAAAGCCGCGATATTTGTCCCGGTGCCCAGAATTAAACCCATGCGGGTGGAGAGATGGGTATACGCCTGTGACAGGAGACAGGCGGTGGAGTCATTGAGTATGACCTTCAATTTGACATCTAGCCCCACAGAGGCACAGGCCTCTGAGATGACATCACCTATCATCTTGCCTGTAAGCCCCTGCCCCGCCTTCATGCCTTTGCCCATGTCGAGCAACCGGCCATCACCAACAGACGTTTGACTGTAAATATGTTAGTTTAGCCCACAAGAGGATGTGAAAACGATATGCTTACTCTATTGGGAAACTCCACGCCAAAGAAAGGGACATTGTGGGTTGGCTGACTTCACCAGAAGTCATTCCAACACTCGAAATGGTGTCCCGAATGCGAGAAGCCATCCACTTGAAGAAATCCAGCCCCACAAGAGACCGGATTTCCTCGGTCACGGAGAATGTTTGTATGGCCAGCAACTTTGGCCCACATTCACTGGCTGGTGGCCTTTGAAGTTGAATGATGGCCACACGCAGGTTAGACCCTCCCATATCCACGGCTAAAAAGCGACCACTCTCATCCCCGGATGGCAGGCGAGAGTTGTAGGATGGCAACATGCTGATTCCTGTTGCTTGGAGAGCTTCCATGAACTGCTGCTGGAAGCCGGTGGCGATATGGCGAAGGGCATCGTCGTTTACACGGTCAAGGAATTCGCGTTCGACCTCCAACAGAAAGTCCTCAAGACTTGAGCCCAACTTCAACTGGTCGTAAGCGTCATCAGCAACAGCAGTACTGGACGAGGAGGTTTCGACGAGGTCGGCTGGGTTGTTGGAGTTTCCGTGATAGAGCCCGTTTTGTGTAGAGCCAGCTGAGCTCGTCTGGAGTGTTTCCACCATCTGGGGTGGAGTGGAAGAAGAGTCGCGAGACGAGAAGAAATCCAGGATGGCTTGGAGGAGAGATTTTCCACGGCGAAGAGACCGCGAGATAGCCGCAACGAACTTCTTAGATAGATGAGACATTGCAGCAACCAGGGGTTTTATACTCTGGCTGGATCGAGCTTTGGTGTGGGTCGAGATGAAGCAGGGACGGGTATGTGTGTGCTAAGATCAGAAAGCTGGGGATCTTTGATAATGTTGGTTAGTATAAACGAGCGTGTGCCAAACTCCGAAAGGCTATAATAGGGCTATATAGCAAGTTGACGTAAGAGGGATGAAGCCACAAGGAATAAGTACGATGCAGTGCGATCACAAAATCTTGGCCAGGAGAAACATAGTCTATGGCGCGACCATATAGACGCCTGATTGCCAAACAACCACAAAGACAAGATTGATGAGGGCCAATTTAATTAAGCTCAAGTTATCCCTAGAGCTTGTGTATGAACAATCGAATATATAACTCTGTCGCCACGGATGTTCGGGCTTTTACCCCGTGTCCGGAGCTAAAGCTTTTTTGGTATCGCAAGATGCGCGGACGTAAATTGTACAAAGACCTTGCTCTGCCAAAGGGTCCGCACCAACCAACGATTAAAGTGCCGTTGAGTCTCAAGGGCCGCCTTGTGGTCTAATATCCGCCACTAAATATCAAAAACCGGTTGTGGTATTGCCGTACGGACGTATACAACACATGTAAGAATGTATGTATATCTGCACGTCGCTTTAATTATAGGGTCGGGCGGGCAGCAAGTTCCCGACAGATCTCTAGACGTATCTCAGACACAAGAAACAGGATAAAACAAGAAAACGAAATGTGGAAATGAATGACCCCCTAACGAGGTGCCAGTTGGGGGGATATATAGGATATAGGAAAGTACACCGATACTTGTGGTGTAGAGAAGCGGCTTCTCCAAGCGGAAACTTTATAGTTTTGTGGGACTATGTGTTATGGTGTAGATAGACAATCGAAACGAGTAAATTGGTAGTAAGGATGCCCATAGAGACAACAGCAGGATCCGAGACCGGTAAACAAACGATGGCAATATGGAAGCGGATACGCAGCCGATGCGACGTGACTAGAGCACGCCTGTGAGGGTGTGGGAGATGGAGGTTTCCAGGCTAAGCTTCCAACAAAGGAACGTCCACTAGCATAGAAAAGTCGCTGATTGGGAAAATTTGGAACAAAGTGGCAATTAGAGGAATAAGGAAGGTGAGGGTGTATATGACGCAATGCCAAAGCGAGAGTCGAAAAGGCAGCTTTTTCGCGAATAACAAAGTGTAAATGTATAATGGGTGATGCAAAAATGCCAGTACCGAAGACAAACAAAAAACATCAGGCACCAACCTGAAAACAAAGCGCCTAAAGAGCCATTATCACATAGATAGTGGGCAAGGGAGACGGCCGAGTAATTCGAGGTTGTAAGCAGATCAAGCGAGGGGTTACAACTATAACGCCCATTCAGCTAAGCCTCTTGCATAATGACGCCTCGTCTTTTTGTCAAGGAATGCTAGCATGCTTCCTAGAATGTAGCGAAGCTCCAATGGTGATGCAGTTGGTCACCGAGTCTATGTGAATCGGTGTGCATCGGTGGATGATGATCCGAATAAAAAGCGGTGACAGCCGTAACGTAACAGGACGGAAGAGGGGCTCTTAGATGAGGTTATAGTTGGGATTGCTAGTGCCGCTAGCAAAACCAGGGTCGTAGGCTTATTTTGAGTTAAGCATTGACTGGGAATGGATGGAACAACAAAAAAACACTTACTTTAGAGATGGTAAAATCGCGATGTTGAGATGGAGCGATGGATGAAGAGAAGAACGAGAAGATCAAATTCTAGGTAATGAAAGAAAAAATTGTCCCCGCAATTTTATCACTACAGAAATGGAAGCCACGATTTAGGCACAGTTGATGGGCGTTGATTTTTCAAGAGTAAGTAATTACCGGATTGGGTTATATAATCAACAACACCAAGTGAAATCTGGATTGACGGGAGATATTCGGTAATAAGTAGTATGCTATGGTTTGTTGATTCTGTGTGGGAGTTGATGACATGTGATACTGCCACTTTTAAAGTTACAAAAAGGATCAAGAACGACGGATGGATGAATTCCTTGTCTGGTTTACAGATATGACAATGGAAGTACCATAGACGCGTCGATGTTGTGGTAGATATACACTCTGGAAACATAGTAAGTGTTGAAATCCTGGAACATGCATGATATTGAGAGAATCCTCCTGGGCGCACCTCATATTTGAATGGTGTCACGAGTTGCATATATGCTGACAAGAACAAGGAATGTCTGCCGGATGGCTTGTTACGTAGATTGGGGGCTGTACAATTGGAAGTTGTGTCTCTATTTGTTGTGTTCATGAGTACGTACAATACATACATCTAGCGACCATTAATAGATCGTCCAATAAGTGGGTATAAACTAACTTGCCACCAGTAGCACACACACCGGCCATACTGCTGTCATGTCTGCCCCTCGTCGCAACTATAAATGTGGCTATACCCCCCTGCGCACGTGCTAGCAATGTTAACAGAAGTAACGTTGACGTTCTAATTCTCAACCTTGAACCCCGCGATCCGAGCCAAGTGACGCAAATGTGCCTGGCGGCTACAGCCGGACACAACAACGTAACGACAAGCCGTACCAAAAAAAAACTGGCGAAATCCGACGGACAAATGAAAAATGTACTTGGTGGACTAATTACCTCGATATGGCCTTTACAAAACTGAACCGACATGGTGGCAGACGGATTGCGGCAGGCATTTGGCGGGAAGGCGAGTCTGTGTCATGACTGCGGGGCACGAGGTAACATTACTGCCGTAGTCCGGTGGGTACTTGTCGTATTGGCTTCTTTGGGTTTCTTGACGGGTGTAAGGTGAATATACAGGCAGGAGCCGGTTGTGCTTTGGATATCCAGTCGTGGTTCTGTCATTGTCTGGCGAGTCGGATCACCAAAGGAAGTTGTTTCACGAACCTGTGTTATGCCATTGTAGCTATCTACGGTAGGCTACGGTTCCTCTGTTATGGGTAAATCAGTGGCGATAGAATTGTCGTCAGTGAAATAGAATGTGTATGTGTCACATTGCGAACGCCACTGCTCATATTATCAACCCTTTATTATGGGAGTTCGGGAACCATAACCAAATTAATCTCAAAGATTGATATCTAACGGCCACAACAAGTAACGTTATTTCTATTTCCCTCCTGAATTTTAGATCTCGTGTGTTCCACGGCGCTAATCAAGGTCGTTCAGAACACAGACAACCCGACAGTATGGCTTTTGTCAGCCATGACAGAAGGTATGGACATGTACGTGATGTATGTGAGAACAACAACTTGTACGCCATAGAGATTCTATGGGTGCGGATCTATCGTCTAAGGAGCGTGATCGACGATGTCTGTGTATGTACATATGTATGTACGTCCACTGCACGGCGGTAATCCCAAGACCTAGTAAGCAATCTACAGCTTGCCTGGTACAAACTTCAAGCTATGTGACCTATGCAGGCTGACGCTGATGTAGTGGGTGCTTCAAACTTGACATTCCACGGCAGTTTGACTGGGCAGAGACGTTTGAAGGGGGGTAAGGGTAGTACCAAAGATTGGCATGATGGGCTACGTATGTATGTATGTATGTACATATGGCCATACATGTGTACAACCACATATTTGTCCAGACGTTACTTGTAGCATGGCATGTGTCTGGAGCATGAGACAGAATGTTCTTTTCATCAAACAATGGATCTTTGTTCGTACCTATTGCTTGCTGTTGATACGAATCCTATCACTGAGATGGTTGTTCCATAAGTCTTCTATATATAACTATAGGTGGCAAGTTGCTGTTATGAGCTGGAACCCAATGCAAGGTTCCTTTGTCTCGACAGCGCCATATGCCTTCTCTCCGGTTCCGACACCCTCCTCCACGCCCCCTCCTAAGTCATCATTTGACTCTTTTTTGTTTTCGCCAATGTTAACGTGCACCACTACAGTCTGCAACGTTGCGTCCAAGACTCCTGCAACCTAACGAATCCCAGTCTCTCTACTAACAACTTTTTTGACAGGGATTCAGGAAGGAGCTATCAGCCCGGAGAATTGATAAACTTCCGATGAACAGTGGATCCAAAATATCGACAACATTCCAGACATGTGAAAAAACATTAGTAGGGTTGAGACTACAAGAAGCAAAATCACGTGGTTTGATCAAAACTATTTTTGATTTTGCATGTAACCTGTGTTGCGTAATACACGGGGCAAGATGCACCAGGAAGCCCCGTACATGCATGCAAGGCGAAGAAGACGGTTATGTTGTAACAGCTGGAAGGCAAGCAGAAGGACCGCAAGTTTGATTTCAGGAGGGTATTTTTGGAATCATGGTAAAGGTTGATATTTTGAGAGCGTTCGGTGAAGTTGCCGGGTTTGCCGGGTTACGGCGGATTTCCCGGGTTTGGCAGGCAGATATGGTTTGGTGAGACAAGCTTTCTTCGTGTCACGTGTGCTGGAGTCGAGGAGGTATAAGAGTTGGGTTGATAGAGATATCGGTGATTTGGGTGTTGAGCCGGCGGGTTGCGGAGCGTAGCTTGACGTTGGGCAGTTCTGGGGATATCAGACCGAGGTTGGAAACCACGATGTACATACTTACTCGGTGTCGACATGAAGAATGATGTTGGACTTGGATGTACTCAGATCTATCAATCTTGTCGGCCAAGTTACCGTATCATCCAACAATCACGCATGATTATCACCCTCTCCTACACACGCTAGTGTTTGATAAGTCCAGACTGACCAGAGGTCGCATTGTTAAAAAGGATGTAATCCTACTCATCGGGTCATGTCCGGCCTCAAGAGGTTTGAGGATCCGGCGAGAGTTCCGAGTGGACTGAGCGAATAGAGTGCGGGGTATCCAAATAGATAGAAATATGGGTAGATATCCCCTTTGTGAGTTGTAGTTGTGTCTTCTTGACTTCTGCTTTCTTTGATACTTGATCTATAAGCCACTTAACAATATTTGTCATATATTCTCGGTACTTAGCCATGAGACTCATCATTCGTGATTCCTCTGAAGAGGCTTCCCAATGGGTTGCTAATCTTGTTGTTGACCGGATCAATGCCTTTCAACCTACTTTAGAACGCCCATTTGTATTGGGGTTGCCTACGGGGTCCACCCCATTAGGTGTCTACAGAGAGTTGATCAGACAAAACCAAGCCGGCTTGGTCAGTACCAATAGTCTCTACCATCTATGACAACATACTAACTTGTTGTATCTTATGTTAGGTATCCTTCAAACACGTCATGACATTCAACATGGTACATCCCCTTTACCCCTCCCAAGATCCCCATCTAACTTCCACAGGATGAATACGTCAACCTCCCCCAATCCCACCCCGAAAGCTACCACACCTTCATGTGGAGCAACTTCTTCTCCCACATCGACATCACCCCAACCAACGTCCACGTTCTCAACGGCAACGCCCCTTCCCTCCTAACAGAATGCACCACCTACGAATCTCTCATCCGCGCCCACCCCATCGACCTCTTCCTAGCAGGCGTCGGTAACAACGGCCACATCGCCTTCAACGAGCCCGGATCTTCCTTCTCTTCAGTCACCAGACCCGTCACCCTCGCCCCAGGGACTATCGAGGCTAACAAGCGGTTCTTCCCTTGTGCTGATGATGTCCCGAGACGGGCTCTTACTGTTGGTGTTAAGACGGTCTTGTCAGCAAAGGAGGTGATTTGTATGGCATTCGGCCATGGCAAGGCACAGGCTTTACAGGCTGCTGTTGAAGGCCCCATCACGCAAAGTTGGACCGTCTCTGCTCTTCAACAGCATTCTGATGCCGTGATGGTCGCCGATGACGCTGCTACCGTGGAGTTGAAGATTGGCACTGTTAGATACTTCACTGCACTTGAACAGGACCTCGCCATCGACAATGAGCATGCGGCTGTGAAAGCCAAGCTTGCCCATTTGACATCTAGCACACCACCTCTGCCTCCTTTGGATACGACTACTCCTGATACCCCGGTAGTTGTAGAGTCCAGCTCACCTATCACCTATTCACCACGTCCGGTCTTAGCGGCAGCATCTACTGCGTATCTGGGCGTAAGCGGTACAGCCATGGTTCCACGGACACCGTCACCGGATATCGACCTGGTGTTGGATAGCATGGCATCTCGAATTCCAGTGCAATTAGACCTGTTGTCCAAGACGCCGGAGCTAGTCCCTGACCGTATGGCCAGTCGGTTGCCAGAGCCGGGTGTATTGCTTGGTCGACTGACGCCTAGACCGGAGTAACGGCAGATAAAGTATAAGTATGCAGTAGTTATTTATTAAGCAAACGACGACGGATCTGATATTGAAACGATTTCTATATTACAAAACAAATTCAGAGTTAAAACATTCAAGACCAACTTTGGACTTAAGTGATAACAAAACAAATCTGGCAAGCCTCCAATGGACTTAAAAACAATGGTATCAAGTAAATCAACTCATCACACACGAGCTTGTAGAAGCTCTCGTACACACATGTACACCATGTGACTCACCCGTAACTAATCGGGCACGAAGTACCTCTTGGACGAGTTCTGCATTTGCTGAGCCTTTATCTCAGCAGTAATGATGGTGTGGTGGACAACATGGGGTCTATAAACAGCGTCCACTGGTGGCATCCTATTGAAAAAAACCTTAGTATCACCACCCATTAGGCAATTGGAGATCACTTACCAGTCATTTACGCTTAGAGGGAAGTATTCATAAAGCATATCCGGATCTTCCGCACTTCCGGCAGTCGCCGACGGTGCTGGTGTAGTCGACGCCTTACTATGTCGTGGACTAGAAACATCCAACGTGGTAGCGGCATTTGAACTTGTGTTATCATCAATGGAGGCCGCCATTACGGCTGNATCTCGAATTCCAGTGCAATTAGACCTGTTGTCCAAGACGCCGGAGCTAGTCCCTGACCGTATGGCCAGTCGGTTGCCAGAGCCGGGTGTATTGCTTGGTCGACTGACGCCTAGACCGGAGTAACGGTAGATAGAGTACAAGTATGCAGTAGTTATTTATTAAGCAAACGACGTCGGATCTGATATTGAAACGATTTCTATATTACAAAACAAATTCAGAGTTAAAACATTCAAGACCAACTTTGGACTCAAGTGATAACAAAACAAATCTGGCAAGCCTCCAATGGACTTAAAACAATGGTATCAAGTAAATCAACTCATCACACACGAGCTTGTAGAAGCTCTCGTACACACATGTACACCATGTGACCCACCCGTAACTAATCGGGCACGAAGTACCTCTTGGACGAGTTCTGCATTTGCTGAGCCTTTATCTCAGCAGTAATGATGGTGTGGTGGACAACATGGGGTCTATAAACAGCGTCCACTGGTGGCATCCTATTGAGAAAAACGTTAGTATCACCACCCATCAGGCGATTGGAGATTCCTTACCAGTCATTTACGCTTAGAGGAAAGTACTCATAAAGCATATCCGGATCTTCCGCACTTCCGGCAGTCGCCGACGGTGCTGGTGTAGTCGACGCCTTACTATGCCGTGGACTAGAAACATCCAACGTGGTAGCGGCATTTGAACATGTGTTATCATCAATGGAGGCCGCCATTACGGCTGGAGAAGCAGAGTGCCCACCATGGTCGGTGTCTGAAGTTGGCACAGAAGATTGTTGACCGAATGAGTAGCCTGGGGAGAGTGCGACCCTTTTGGCGTGTGGCTGGTTGGATTGCGAGATTGTTTGAGCTTGTGGTGGACTTTGGAAGTCTGGAAATTGTTCTTCAGTAGCGCTGAATGTGAGTTGCGGGGTCTGAATTATACAGTTAGTGTGTAGACTCAAATTGAGGCATGATTATACGAACCGCTAAATTGGATGCACTAACATCAGCTTCAACAGTGCTGGCTTTCTTTTCCTTCTTATCGGTGACTAGAGGTTGGTCTTTCTTAGGATCGAAGTTCCTTGGACTACGACCTCTGACGATAACCGGACTAGACTTAACCTCCATGATCCTTAACAACTCGCCCGTTGGAGTTTTGCCCCATAGTGATATATGTACTGAATAATTCTGTTGTGTACCCTTCCGACGTCCGTTATTCGCTGTGGCATGTTTGAACTGTAGACGTTTCCAAACCAATGGAAAAACGACAAACGTTTCGTCAACATCTTTGGCAAAGGCAAGGTTTAGCGCGATATCTGGTGGTGGCCCAGCTACCTGTCGTGACTCTTCCAACAACATGCCGTTTCCCGGTGTATTCTTCCATGGCACACAAATGATTTCCGCTGGCTTGCCCTCAATGGATTCTGTGCCACTCAGTCTAGCAAAGTACTCGATGACCGTCACGGGCATGCCATTATCGTCTCGAAGCTCTTGTGGTAAATGCCGAGAAAGTTGTAAACTGGCAGAACATTGCCATAGATTTCGACGGTAACATGTAAGCTCAACTGGTCGGGTCGGATTCCCGGGCTGGAAGACGTTTTCGGCGACAAAAAACATGCCGTTTAGCTCAGCACTTATATCGAATCTAATATAGCGACCAGGACAAACAGGGTGGAGGTAATGTATTGGCTCGGAGAAACAGAGCATTTGATTTTCGTTGGTCCCCGATGAACGGTTCTCCTCGGTTGGCTGATGTAGTGTATGTTGATTATTTAGGGACGGCGGATAATTGATGGTTCCATCGTAGGGCTGGTACTGCTCCAAGCTAAACGCTGGCGACTGGTTCGTTTGCTGTACGCCAGATGATGGCTCGGACTGGAATTGATTTGTAAAAGACGGCGCAAGGCCATTGTTGAGTACGTTTATAAACGAATGGCTTTCGCTGCACCATTCATCCAGGTTAGTATTTATTCAGGCCTATTGTTGTAGAAACAGACGTGCTATGCGCAACTTACATATTGGGATAACCTGCAAACATGCCACCAGCCATATCGCGATACTGAAGGTTCAAACTCTGGGACAGAGACAAGGCATCGGGGCCAGTAGCGACCGGCACGCCGCCGTGATGACCCTGATCTATTCCCGGCCCATGTCCTATCTGCTGCTGTTGTCCGTGGGTCGTCACATTCAGGCCAATCGGTAAATCCTGGCTAGGTAGGTGATTAAACCCGTCCATTACTGCGTTGTCAAGATGCACGTTCGCTTGGGGCGATCACCGAGTTTGTGCGATTCCGGAGATGGATGGTAGCCCATGAAATGCGCGCAGGGGCAGGTATAAGGCCGGATGTGGATATCGGCGTCGCATACGAATAACGAAGGGATTTGCGGGTCTGATGAAGTAGCTAGGCGATGCGACGATATGGATGCTTTATTAGGTTGGCGCAATTAGATCGTGGTGGGAGCAAGGGCGCAATGTGGGAATGTAAGAGAAAACGGACAATGTTGTGTGGAAGCACCAGCAAGAATGTCTTTGACGTGGGGTCCGTTGGCCGTGCAGATATGTTGGCGCGAACCACGGGAAAATCAGATCGAAATGCAAAGTTACCAATCCAGTGCATTAGAATGTTGTCTCGCCTTTTGTAAGTACCAAAGAATGTTTGCGACTCAGCACGTAATTTCCATGCATTCAGCCCATGGGAGGAGGCTCAGAGAATGCATTCGCGCGATGACGTTGGTCTCTTTAATCCGCAACATAAAACGTGGGTCTGATTCGTCAAGTGATGTTGCACGCGACAGTCAGCAGCGACCTGTTTGACCCAGGAAAACCGTAAAATAGGGACAAGAATAGATACGAAGGGCAGTTTATCGCAGAACAAAGTGCCGTCAGTTTGGTGAGGTGATTACAGTAACAAAAAGAGGGAAAGGGAGCCGATGTGTGCCCCTACTTGGTCATCACGAAGAAAGAACTGATGGACCGCTCGGATCCCGTACATTGATCAACATCAGACATTCCATTACAAGGCTCTGATTCGCTTTTTCGATGCCACTAGTAATTCCCGTGACAGTCGTATTAGGGATAAATTTGGGTTGCCAGACGAGGGAATCATGAACGGGTGGTTGTTAACTGGACTATCCCTGTCCCTGGAGTCAGATAAGATAAGCACAGCCACTAGGTCTGTCTACATCAAATCTTCTCCCAGACTGTGATTCCTGTGAGAATTATCCATCTTAATATACGTGTGCTTTCTATAATAGTACTTCCCGTGACACTACCTCACCATACTGCTTACAATTAAGAGCTCTCTTTACCCGATTAAGCTATATCTATATTTTACCGGCCCATTTCAGCAATACCCGACCTTATCCCTCTTTTTCGCTAACGCCTGGGCTGACTTCATTGAAGCCATCGAGCAGACAGTCCAGACCCATTGTCTCTGGATCAACGGTGGCTCGATACGCAGGTCCCCAGCTTCCGGATTCTCGCCTCCGGTCTAGCGCCGGACAGTACTCCCCTTTTTGTCGCCACCGAGGAACGGATCCCCTCCGCCCTCGCGACCATGAGGTGACAGTATTCGATAATGTTGTTGCTGATCACATTCTTGCTTGATTTAGATCTCGGATATATGCGTTGACAAGTCTTCTTAGCCAAACATCTTCCCTCACACGCCGTATTGAGTGTTGACCTGCATCGGATGTTAACCGGCTCGAAACACTCCGCCAACGAGTCCCTTGACTTGACCATCCTGGAAGTTGGTATAGGAGATTCGGGGGTGTATACCTCATGTGGCTGGACATTATGAGTCGCTGTTAGACTTTGTTCTTCCCAGCAACAACGGATCTCTTCAGCAACCTGGTGTACTGCAACTCTGATCAGTTTGTGAAAGAGCTACAGCAGGAAACTCTTCGTCTTGTGGCACTGTGGCAGGTAAGGCGTTTATAACCACTGAAGAAGACTGACTCAATGGCACCATGGCCGAGACTTTTCTATAGTTAGATTACTTTACTACCAGCGTGCTGGCATATCCATTGCCACGGAATTAAGCCTTGTCCTAAGTTCTCAAACTCTAGGTGCCTAATTCTCACGCAACTGGTGAGCGTGTCTATGGTATTTCTCCTGTACACGGCCCTTTTTGCCGTAGGTCATTTTTGTGAGTCCTAAAAAAAAAAAAAAAAAAAAATCCTTTTACCTTTCCTTCACCACTATCTCGATGCTTGGAGTGACAGCACTGCTTCCTATGGTATCTCCACTACCGCGATATCTCCTGATTTTGCCTAGGACTTGCTGTCTCGATTCGTTTGTGGCGCCCCATTCTGGGGTTCCCGGTGTTGTAGGATACCTGCCCGTCAGGACCTACCTTTGACACCCTGATCATGGCGTTTACCCTGGAGTTGCTGAGGTCTTTACCTCCTATCCTGCTCTGCGGGTCAACTCGGTATTCACCTTGGTCTGATATGGTTTGCCGGTATCTTCACTGTTGACTGCCGCTCTCTTGTGAAGGTACTCTCTGTCGTGTACCCGCCGCCGGGCGTGGTAGACCAGTCTTTAAATAGGCAGGACAGGGCTGCGACCATAGCCAATACAAACCTCCCGGTGGTCTATGGGATCGACGGATCCTGTAGACCCTAACTATTAGTGCGGCACACTCTTAGTTGACTGGGTGTTCGTTGTTCTCCCTGAAGTGTTCGCGTACCGTGTGTACCAGATAGAATTGGTAGTAGGTTAGGGTGTGGTACATCCTCTCTTTTAATCTACTCTTGTAGTTAATGTTGGGGGGTGTTTTATCTGTTTTGGAACGTATTCCTATGTCCTCTCTTTCACCCTGCTCTTGCAGTGGCGTGGCAGTTGGGGGGTGTTATACCTGTTCCGAAACATATACCTATGCCCTCGCTTCCACTCTGCCCTCGCAGTAGAAGTTGGGGGGTGTCATACCTGCTTCGGAACGCATGCCTGTGGAGGGTTTTGTTGTTGTGTACTTACCATGCGTATATCAGGTCGGCCTCTGGCCAGCATAGATGCGATCACTAAGGTCTTCGAGCCTCGTAATCATACCGCGACCCTCGCCTCAAAAACATTCAGCGACCTTCCTGCCTTCTTGCGCCAGTACCCGATTTGTCTGTGGTTGGTCGACCTGTGCGTCCGCACCTTTGGTCTGACTTCCTCAGTCACCCTCACGGGATGGCTCACCGGCATTCCGAGAAAGCCGCCCTGGACTTGAATTTATCATGTCGTGTGGAATTCCAGAGTGACAAGTGTCTGGCCTACTCAGAGTGAATGCAAGTGTATGTGCCATGTGCTGCTGCCAAGGGTACAGCGCAGGTTTTGAACAAACACTGGGCATTTCTTTCTCTGGTTTCTTATACTATGTCGACTGACTTTCATGATTTCAAGGGGTTGGTCCTATGTTCTCTTGCCATGGTTATGCTTTACTGGTTCATGGATATGGCATTCACGGATTCTCTGCCTAGTCCTGGGGTCGTGAAGGATGGTGAATTTGTTTTTCGGTGCATTACGCCGTTGTGAAGGAATCTTCCCGCAAATGTTACTCGTCGAGAACTACCAGACTTTTTCAGGTCGTCCTTTGTCTGGGCCTGGTGACCGTGTTGTCGCTTTCTAATGCTTTCCGCTTCTATACCCACGATCGGAACCGATCGAAAGGCTTTGCGCTAATTGGACCGTAACATCTTAGTGGAAGACGTCCCCGCGGATAACTCACTTTTTGTCTTCACTTATGGATTGTTGTGTCCTTATTTTTGTACCCCTCGACGGATGCCAAGGAAGCCCATCATACGCCTGCGCTTTTCAGTAAAGGTTAGTTCGGCGCCCTTATTGGACGCTGAAGTCCCGGCTACTTTAGCATCTTGTGTCTTGGTAATTGGACGGTGTGTGATCTGCTTACCCAGTGACACCCTCACTGCGTCTTTCTTTCTTCGGATTGTTTCCTGTTTTCTTTAAGCTTCCTAAAATCCCCGACAGCATCACATGTTCTCCTATGGGGAAACCGCTGTGTACACTCACTTTACTGACGGCTCGCTTTAGCCCGCATGGAAACTTCGCTCTTTGCCATACCGAGAGCTGTCTTGCACCTCCGGAATGTTGAGTGATGCCAAGACGCTCTTACTCAACATGCTCCTGATCATGAAACGGACACGGATTGGACAAATGTCCCCACGCGAGCTGCGTCTGGATGTTCTGTTCTGTCGACTGAATGGAGTTTTACGTGTAAGACTTATGGTTATGTTTGGCTGAACGATAAAGCCAGTTCGTGAGTCTGTCAGGATCTGGAGCCAATCGAAAGATTATAATCAATGTGCACCCTCCGAATTTCCGGGTCTGGTTCTTCATTACTGATGCTACGCCTTTGCTGGCTTGTCTCATGGTGGACATAGAATCCCGGATGCCGTTACCTCCATTATCAGTTCACTGTCATTCTTGCCCCGCCTCTATTTGACACTGTGGGATAATCAAACCTCCTAGCCGCCTCTGTTGGCTACCGGATCGAAGTGGTGTACGCTTCGCGATTGTCGTTAATGACATCCTGAAGACGTCCCTAGGTGGTAGTCTCAGTGACTCTTGCGTGTCTACTCTGGTTTAACCTCTGGTCGTGGATTGTTATTCCCTAGTTGGGATCTACACTACGGCTGTACATACAACGAAGACCCTGCACTCTCTAACGTGGAGACGGTGCCTCAACAAGTATGTTATGGAGTCTAAAGTGAACCAGAAGTGCTACAGTTCACCCCACGATTTCGTCTCCTAGGTCTGGTTGCTACGCCGGTTTCTTTACACGCTTTGTATGCCTGTTCCAACCGCTATTGTTGTGTAGTGCGGCAATATCTGGGAAGACAAACCACTGGAGAGGGCTTACTTCTGGAGTGTTATCCTATCAAAAAGATGCGACCGGGTGGTGCCACCAAGGGTGGCCCATTCAGAGTCAAGGCAGCTATGGGCAATATGTGAATATGACGTCGGTGGCTTATCAGGATAAACCAGTTTGAGTTGTGTTGGTTCAAGAAAGGAGGAAGAGTAGAGAAGGGATAGGGCGTTTTGCGTTTGTTGTGTCACGGGTATTATGTATGGGGTGGTTTTGAGGTTTACATTTTGATTTTGGATTAGTTTTGGGGTTTTTGGATTGGGTTGGGTGTATTTGATCAGCGAGTCCGTACAGTTGAACTCTCTGAGGGGGTGTGTTAACTGGACTATCCCTGTCCCTGGAGTCAGATAAGATAAGCACAGCCACTAGGTCTGTCTACATCAAATCTTCTCCCAGACTGTGATTCCTGTGAGAATTATCCATCTTAATATACGTGTGCTTTCTATAATAGTACTTCCCGTGACACTACCTCACCATACTGCTTACAGTGGTCGGACTTTGTGGGGAGTTGCATATATAGTAACGGGTCGTTTATCGCGGATACCCGGAAGGGCCCCGTGTTTTTAAACGTGCATGGACGTAGTTTATGTCTGTTTTCGGCGACATTTTACGGGGCCAGCCGCAACGCACCGTAAATTCGGACCGGCGCTAACAACTAGCGTGGTAGAGTGATCATAGTACCTATGACACCTACTGCGGGGTCATTTACACGAAACTACGGAATCAAAAAAGTACAGTCAATAGATACTCCGGACGGATATCAAATGTACAACGACAAAACAAAAAAGCATGCGCGAACCGGGAGTCGAACCCGGAGCTAAAGCATATCTCTGAGGGAGAACCCGCAGTCCATTTTCATGGGAAGCTTTAATGTTACCGCTACACCATCCGCGCTTGAGTATTGGCAGTTGATTGTGCTATTATGATATTTATTCTCCGCGAATGTCTGTTGGCCGGGCCTTAGACTCTCGGGGCTGGATACACGGGATCGTGGCATCGGAGCGTTATCTAGCACGATTTCTCAAAACTTCTCGCTATGGAGAGTCCCTTGTTTTTAGTGTTTTAGGTCATATCTCCCAGTTGCATCCCATTGGAGCTAGCATTAATGACAGCTATAGCTCTACGGAATCCTTTGAGCCCAGCCGGTCTGATGCCAGAGCTATTTTTTCGTTATGGAACTTGTGATAGTGATGTGACTGCCCATATGCAGACTGTTCGAACAAAACACATAAGAAGGATGGAGCAGAACTTCATGAAACCAGCTTGGTCTGGCCCTGCATATGTACGGCGCCTTTGGCCGGAGGAGATTATGCTGTGGATGGTCCCTTGGATATGTATAGAGGTATCTTGATAACAAGAAGGTCTATGTAACCCTCGATGTCTTACCACAGCTTGCACTAATGCGAACGTACTGGGTTCAGTGTCGATCTTTACGTTATTTCGTAGACTTGGTATTGCGTTTTGAGTGAGAGGTTTCCAAAGGGTTAGTAGGGCAATATGAATGTGTAGAAAACGAGATAATGCTAAACAAGAGTATGCATGTACGTCACCATCACATGCCCATAGCCAATTTCATGGAATCTACAAGGCCAATAACAAAAGATAACAGTTGTGTGGCTGACATGCCACAGATACATATAACATACATAGTATTAGACAGGAATGGATACATATCATGATCCTTGGCAAGGACGGATCATTGTAGTTGAAATTCAACACAGTTTTTTGTATTTGATTCTGAGGCCCGAACTGCAGTTCAGCTGCAGGTGGAGGGTGTATGTTTGAATGGAACATGAAATACAATAATATACATCGGCGATGGTACTGAGCGTCATCCTTCCCGATCATAGTTCAAGGCCGACTGAACCGCTCGGACCATCCGGTGACAATTAGTTCGAGGTGGCAAAATCGGCACGGTATGTCTTTAAAACATGGAAAATGGATTAGAAAGAAAGTATGTTCATACGTGGTCCTACGCACACATCTACAGCAAAACATATACGTATGTAGGTATGTACAAGTAGCTATGTATTTCGAGATTCGGACTTATCAAAGTCAGCCTCTTACCCAGAACACAATGTATGTACGGTACCAACATCCATGCATTTACATAGATACATGCACTGCGCCACCTGTAAACGCCCTGAAAGAAAGAAGGGCAACCCATTTTAGTTCAGGCTTATGATAAACACGCAACTTATTGAAATTTTATCTTGGTGTTTCTCCCACCACCCGACAGTAAAGAATGCATAAGCTCCCTTCAATTGGAGCACACGGCGCAATTTAAAACGCAGTTTTTTTTTAAAAAAAAATACAAACCTACATGGTATCACTCGGCTACGAGTAACATGCAATACCTGACTGATGATTGTCGCACTGATGTCACACAGATAGCCTTGCTTCTTTTACGTCCATAATTGTTCCTGTTTGCCTTGCGTCTATTGTGTCGATTTGCCGCAACAAATTTGGAGATTCTCACAAATCCACTATTGAAGAAAGGCAATACGTATTTGATTGAAGAATTTGCCGTCGGTTCGCCCACAGCAAAATGTCTGTCAAGGAAGACCCGATATGGAATGATATAAAGTGGTGAGTGGCGGTCCACATTGAAAACTCCGGATGTATCGAGAAGCTGACTTCTTTGCCCAGGGCTTTGGGCCAGACTCTCATTATGGGATGGGATGGGACCGAGGTGACGCCTCAAATCCGGAAACTGATTGCAGAGGATCACCTCGGGTCCATCATTTTAACGGCCAAGAACCTTGAATGTAAGTTGAAATAACAAAGCTATGGCGGACCCCTTCCAAATGGGGCGCACTAAATCTAACCAACTTCACTCACAGCGGCAGAACAGACAACAAATCTCGTTCGAAAGCTCCAACATATAGCTAAAGAGTCTGGACACCCACAACCGCTATTGATCGCCCTTGATCAGGAGAATGGCGGGGTAAATAGTCTCTTTGACCAGGACTACGTATGTCAGTTTCCCAGTGCCATGGGAATTGGAGCCACCGGAAAATCATCACTGGCATACGAAGTCACAAAAGCAACAGCTACCGAAATCGCCGCTTGTGGCGTGAATCTCATGTTAGGGCCTGTTCTGGATGTCCTATCAAACGCGAGATATCAACCATTAGGTGTTCGGGCGGAGTCTGACGATCCACAAGAAGTTTCAGAATACACCATTGAAGCCATCAGGGGAATCAAAGATGCTGGTATAGCATGTTGCGGTAAACATTTCCCATCCTACGGGAACTTGGACTTTGGAGGATCGAACTTGGATATCCCCATCATTACGCAGACACTAGAGGAGCTCAGCCTGAGTGCCCTCATCCCATTTCGAAATGCGATTGCCACTGGAAATCTGGATGCCATGTTCGTTGGAGGATGCGGAATCTCTAACCCCAGCATGAATGTCCAACATGCCTGTTTGTCGGATCAGGTAGTCGACGATTTGCTGCGCAATGAACTCAAGTTCACTGGCGTGGCCATCTCCGAGTGTCTGGAAATGGAAGCTCTCAGTCATGAAATGGGCATTCAGAATGGTGTAGTTATGGCGGTTGAGGCTGGCTGTGACCTGATTTTGCTTTGTAGAGCGTACGAAGTTCAACTCGAGGCGATAGCTGGCTTACACCTCGGTATAGACAGTGGTCTGATTACTCGTGAGAGAGTAATGACGTCAGTTCGACGTGTTTTGAATGTCAAGGCTGGCTGTACATCATGGGAAAAGGCTTTGAATCCACGTGGCATACCACTCCTGAAACAGTTACACCCTACGCATATGGCCCTATCCAGGCAAGCATACGACAGCTCAATTGCAGTCATCCGCGACAAGGAAAAGCTTATTCCCCTGTCGCAGTCGGTTCACATGCACGAAGAAATCTTGCTCCTAACTCCCTTGGTTAAACCACTACCTGCGTCTGCTCTGACCAAAGATGAACAAAAGGGTGATTCAATTCACGAACGATGGACGCACCCCGACCGCTCAAATGCCATAATGGCAGGTGAGGAAGTATTCCGTGAATTCGGACGAACGTTGGCTCGTGCACGGAGAGAGAAGGTTATGCACACGAGCTACACAGAACATGGACTACGGCCGAGTAAGTTCCACCTAGCAACGAGGCGAAGGTTTCACAAAGACAATGGAATGACGTACTAACCCCATTTGTATAGTTCATGAGGACTTGATCGGCCGAGCATCATGTGTGATTGTTGTCACTGCGGATGCCAATCGGAACAAATACCAATTTGGCTTCACTAAACATGTGGATATGCTTTGTTCCATGTTAAGAAGCCGCGAACAGAAAAAGCACCTCATGGTCGTAGCGGTTTCTTCTCCCTATGACTTTGCCATGGACAAATCCATATCAACATACATTTGTACCTTTGATTTTACCGAGACTGCCATGTCAGCTTTAGTAAGAACGCTTTGCGGAGAAAACCCACTTGTGGGCACACTTCCCGGTACGCTGCGCAAAAGTTGCAACCGCCTTAAATCGAGGCGACCGTGGCTGGTGGATTCATATGATCACGGCCGGGATGCCAAAGGTTTAAACGAACTAATTTTGGCTGTCCACCGAAACAGTACTGGTTTGCCGACGTTGGAGCACGCGTCAGCTGCCAGTTTCAATTTGCCTTTTTCTCCTGGCGGAACACAAAATGCACTCGGCCCGGAACCTCGGCATTTTGTAGTTCGTAACAGTTCAACAGGTGCACTTTATGGATTCGTGGCTACCTGGATTTATCATGAGAATGCATGCGGGGTTATCGCAGCATTGATTGTGGACCCAACAAAACGGAATGTTTCCATCGGCTGGAGTCTTCATCGGGGAGCCATTCGTGCTCTATCCGCTGCAGGAGTCACCAAAGTAAAGCTTGGATCTCTTTTCCCCGGTGTATTCCCCGGTTTGCCTATAGATGCTAAGGCGGATTTGAGCAGCACGCGTGATTGGTTTGGCCGTATGGGTTGGGCTGATAAATTTCCAACTCAGCACTCGGTGTTGAAACTGGCTTCCATTCAATCCTTAAGCATTGCTGATAGCCTAAATCAGTCCATCAGGCGGCTGCAAATTACGTTTTCGCCTCTACAAGGAGGTGCAAACACACCCATTTCTCTTATTGAGTCACTATTATCTGAAAGTAATGTTTCCACCGAAGTCAAATGGCTTTATCGCCTTGCATTGGCAGATAAGGGTTGTGTTGTTGTGCGAGCAGCAATTGGAGAGACAACTGTCGGTGCCATTGTGGTTGTTGGCACAAGCACCCAAATATTGAGAGCTTACGGAATTTCGCCTGACACTACCAGTGCGTTGTTGTTCCCAATTGTCAGGGCGAACTCGACTAGCCGTGAGCTGGTTGGTCAATCACTCGTTGTGGTGGGGCTTAAAGGTTTACAAAAGGAGCGTGGAGTTCTTATGTATTTGGTAAGTAAAAGTGACGTTTTGCCTGATGTGGGATGCAAGGCGGACAACAGAAATTACAACCAAAACCAACATAAAGTTGCTAACATTGTATCTTAGGCTGCGGAAGAATTAAAATTTACTATGGTGTCAATGGGATTTGGTATTATGCAGCGGTTTGATCAATTACAGTCCAGTATTCAACTCGTACGTTTGTCATTGTACACTTGGATGATGGGCACTTTCTGACAGTTATGTACTATAGATGCACGAGTAATCCACGTACCGACGGGATCCCCCAAAACACTGTTTTGACACTTCCGGGTCTATATATACACTGGAGACCTCCCGCCTTGTTTTTGGCCAAATCATGTTTACTTCCTATCTTACACATTTCTCATCAAACGATTAGGCGTGTGGATTTTCCTTTCCATAGAATGAACCTTGCTTTTATATTGATTCAGCCCTATATAATTTACATTGTTAGTTAGCATCATTGTCTAACTACCGGATTCCTTCTTCCTAGCCCCGCAAGTACCCATCAAGTCCATTCTCTTGGTTTGATGAAAGGTTCCGGTACCTCCCGCTCGTCCAAACCCGCTCTTAAGAGCGGGAAGGGGCATCGTGGTGCGAAAAAATCACAAATTCAACAGAGACATGCAAAGCGGATGACCATAGCAGAAATCAAGGCCGGCGAGGAAAAGGCAGTGGCGAATGGGCTAATTCGCAGGCCGGAAGTCAATCGCCTATCTCACGATCCACTTCATGACCTGTCGTTATCGTTTCCGGGGGGTATGCTTTCGGGGTTAGACTCGACCTCTTACATTGGACGTGGTAATCTGACCAACATGACCGGGCTGGGACACACAAACGAGCTTATGCCGGTTGAGAACTCATGGGATGTAAACCACCAATTGAATTCGATGGGGCAGGATATCAACTGGGAACCAAACATGGCGCCACCATATTTCGGCAGTTCCGGTGCCTTGGCTTATTTTGTCGCCNCCACTTCATGACCTGTCGTTATCGTTTCCGGGGGGTATGCTTTCGGGGTTAGACTCGACCTCTTACATTGGACGTGGTAATCTGACCAACATGACCGGGCTGGGACACACAAACGAGCTTATGCCGGTTGAGAACTCATGGGATGTAAACCTCCAATTGAATTCGATGGGGCGGGATATCAACTGGGAACCAAACATGGCGCCACCATATTTCGGCAGTTCCGGTGCCTTGGCTTATTTTGTCGCCTCGGGGAACGACATTGGAATGCCGAGTCAACTTCCTCTTGTCACACTTCAGAATTCGCAAGCAATGGATGTCATGTCCTACGCCGACTCATACTCAAATAATTCATTTCCATACAACGGCCACGGGCACTACGAGACCCCCGAATCTGTTACTACTTCAGCGGCCAGTCACGTCTATGAGCACCCGGCGGTCGGATATGCGAATTCCACCACTGACTCACTACCACAACCATTGGAGATACCGGCACTGAACGGCCAGCATTACCAAATCCCTGATGGTCATGTTTATACTCTGGATGCCGTGCCCGAAGGCCAGGAGTATATCCAAGCAACCGAACCTTCATATTTACAACACCAAGACGACCTCCTCTTGAACCATCAGCCGCGTCCTAGCCGTGATCCTTTGGCTTTTTACGAGGATAATATTGATGGTTAGGTGATGACGAGGATGGGAGATGTGATACATTTGTCGTTAGGTTCCAAGAACCAGACTTCACTCTCTTACATGTGTCACTTCAATATCCAAGGCTCTATTCTAGAAGGAAGATGGTCCCTCTTGAGATTGGCGTAACAGCTTCCTCTTTGGAGGGTCTATTCCACAAGAACTCGGATAAACTTGCTTTACTAAACTTTACCAAGGAGACTGGACTTGGCATGAAGTAGTACGTCAAGTCTGGGGCGAATACAGTGTTTACGGGTGTTTTTCAGGGGCTATGCTTTACGGATATCATGTACAGGATGATGACGAAGATGGGGGCCTCACCGTTAGGCCTCTATAGGAGATGACGTGTTAAGTAATGTTTCCTTTTGTTCTTTCTTTTATAGTTGCCCCAGTGTTGTTCATTTTGATTTTCGGTTCTCTTGACTAGATAGTGTTCTCTCTATAAGTAGAGACCTCCACATAAACTAAAAAACAAACATTATATTCTACAATTTCACTTATGTTTGGGATCTACAAATACATGGGCCCTCTGAATGTTAAAACTTCTCGGGTTTTGGACGAACGAGAGGGGAAGATACATGTATACCTAATTTGTATATCTCCGGTGATACACCATTATTGGAGTATGTTCATGCCTTGTGATTCCGACACATTGTTATAAAACGACAAGCCCAACAGCCTATAATGGAGTGATCAGCAGGGCGCCACACCGTATGTGCATGCGTATGTATGTACACATGTACATACATACATCTGTACCATGGTAACGGAACGGCAATTCACCAATCAATCACATTCAAGGCAAAAAAGGCAAATATCATCCCTGTGCGTAAGCCATATAAAGCAACGTACATCCAGCTCGAGTCAAAACATCGTTTTTTCTCTGAAGCACTACCCTACCCGATCATCGCCATCATGAAAGCAACGATTTCGCCGACTCATGACTCCTAAAGGACACTTCATATTCTGTCATTCTTTTTGTTCATTCTTTTCCTCTGTTAAATGAAAACCAGCATCCCAATCGATCATCTCGACTACTGCCACTATTCACGCATTGCAAGAGTCTTCGAACCGGATCACAAAATACAAAAACACAGGCAAAACTACAAAATACAAATCACAGCACAATCCTCCAGCAATCGACCTTGGTACCCCCAAAGGTCTCAAGTTCACTTATACAGCTCACGCGATGCCTCGAAAATCGGCTCCCCTGCACCTTGAGCCTAGGCACAAGGAAGACATTAAACCTGGCCCGGGCTTCATCAACCGCATACAAAACGTCAACCAGTCTATAAAAAAGAAAAACCAACAAAAAACACGACGGGATTCGGCTCAACGTCGTCGTGAATCTTTGTTCCTTGAAAAAACTCAGCAGAAATCACACGATGGCCAAAAGATGCCCACCTTGTCGGAAGAAACGTCAATGATTACCTCAGATTGGGGATCAACTCAGGTTGACGATCTTTGGCGGTTTCCTATTCTACAAGACCCTTACACTATGTCCCCGGAGGCTATACACAGGAACATCCCTTCGCAGGAATCATCTCTAGAAGATGACTGTCAATCTCAAAGTTATCAATCAATCGTTGAATCGGACATGTGTTCTTACTTGTGGCCATCTGCTTCTCTGTCCTTCCCGTATTCTTNCGTCGTCGTGAATCTTTGTTCCTTGAAAAAACTCAGCAGAAATCACACGATGGCCAAAAGATGCCCACCTTGTCGGAAGAAACGTCAATGATTACCTCAGATTGGGGATCAACTCAGGTTGACAATCTTTGGCGGTTTCCTATTCTACAAGCCCCTTACACTATGTCCCCGGAGGCTATACACAGGAACATCCCTTCGCAGGAATCATTTCTAGAAGATGACTGTCAATCTCAAAGTTATCAATCAATCGTTGAATCGGACATGTGTCCTTATTTGTGGCCATCTGCTTCTTTGCCCTTCCTGTATTCTTCGGTATCCTCTGGCTCTGAATTATATGCCGATCCATGGGCACAAAGCATCCAGTTCAAAAACATAAACAGCTATGAAGGGCCTTTGGCAATGTCACAACCATGGGATCATACCTTGTTGGCTCCATTGGGCCCGGACTATGATCCGATGCCATTTGTTGCAAATACTTGCAGTGATGGGAGAGAAGACGCTACCCAAGTTGGTTTAGAGACTGATTTGGGATACTTAGATTAGTTACACGAGTCTAGTCAAAGCCTTGGTTCGTATCACAAAGTCGTCGATTCTAACTCTAGAGTAGTTGCACAATTATCATGTTTTTTCNCATAAACAGCTATGAAGGGCCTTTGGCAATGTCACAACCATGGGATCATACCTTGTTGGCTCCATTGGGCCCGGACTATGATCCGATGCCATTTGTTGCAAATACTTGCAGTGATGGGAGAGAAGACACTACCCAAGTTGGTTTAGAGACTGATTTGGGATACTTAGATTAGTTACACGAGTCTAATCAAGGCCTTGGTTCGTATCACAAGATCTTCAATTCTCACTCTAGAGTAGTTGCACAATTATCATGTTTTTTCTTAGGCAAGCTTGGTGCTACGTGCCCATTACTTTCAAAAACAGTGTTTAACCTCCGTACAACATAAACACTGTTAGTCGGATCCTACCACCTCCATAATCCGAATTGGGGAACGCCACTATCTCTTGTTCTCTATTCGAGACCGAGATTTGCTGGTTTCTTACACAACTTTTGAGTTTTGATTTGTCTTTTTATTTATTGTCTTGTTTTGGCCAGCTTTTGTAAATTCAATTATCGAGGTATGCAATGTCGATTTAGCTTTCGTCAAATACACTTCCTTACTGACAATATCTATGGAAATGACGTCGGATCAACAGGCCACAGTGTTCTACGGTTTTCAACTAGCAGCAACCTCTACGAACACCCAGTTTGATCTTGGCATTTCTCTTTCGGTCGCTTGTTCAGTTCACCGAACAATAGTCAATGTCTTCCCAAGTCCGCACGAGTTGGGCGTACTTTTATCATGGTTCTGGATAGAGATGGTTCTTCTTGGGTATCTTCTGCAAATACAACAAAAAAACAGTGTTATCCGCCAGTTACTTGCACATACACATAGAAACCATTTTGTATATAATGCCTTTATTTTCCTCCCATTGTGTCCTATGTTTTTTAAACTTTATATCTCACCCGCTGCTCTCTTTACTTGTTTGTCCAAATCTGCATCTCTATTGTCTATTCACGGCCACTTTCTCCGAATACTACAAAGGCATTTTGATATCACAATGACCCGTCGGCGCCAACAACCTTTGCCCGCGGGCCCTTGGCGCAGAGAAAACACGTGGGTTTATATCCTTCCTTGTAGGGCTACTATTTAAGCAGGAGACTTACTAGTTATTGTCCTGTAGCACATTCCAACAAACGACCAAACAGACCATGTGGGATATGAGAAACGCCAACGGGATCTCAAAGACAAGTTCGAAGAGAGGGTCGAAGAAATATAGTTTCGCAGCCAATCAAGTCAGTGAGATACAGGAGACGCCCACGGTTGATCTCCCTGGTCTTTCTATCTCTCGGGATAACTCTGGCGAGTCCCTCAACGTCGATACTCCTCTCTCTTTCTTTCCACTGAACAACTTTGCCGTTGATCCCACCATTATTAACTCGGATGCTCATGGCCAGACCCTTCTCCACCATACCACTACGGTTGATTTCGTTGATACCCTCGACTTGGACAATATGCCTCACCCCAACATTATGGGAAACGAACTTTTCGAAGATCCGTCCCTCTATGATCCCACCCTGCAGCCCGACCAATCTGGTGTACAGTGGGGAAACCCACCCATCCCGATGACCGTTCGGCCGTGGGACGACTCGTGCCTTGTTGATCGTGATAGCACTTTCCAGAATGGCAGTGGCATTTATGCCTCTCTGGATCAAGCAGACACCATATCCAACGCCACTGGAAACTATCCCACCCAGACTGCCCCTGGTGGTCAAGACTTTCCTGTTTTCCCGGTCTTTGGTGGCGATATTCCCACTGGATTTAACTATGACGCCGCGAACTTTCCCGCTTCGTGGGCCTTTTGGAATTGATTCGTCGATCTAGTTTTTTCAGACTTGGACGTTGAGAATTTTGATCTAGAGATGTAGACACGTGTTGGTTTCGATCATAGTGCCCTGTTTCTTCTATCCTCTCTTTTCTCGGCGGCCATTGTCGTGAGCTTCTTTTCAGGTACAATGGCATTGCCATTGTGCACCATCTGCCAGACGGAAATAATAACATACAATGCCTCATTTGGTTTTAGACAATGGATTGTATCCAGTTGGTCAAGGGGAGTGCAGGATATTTTCTCCCCTCGTTTACTTCTTTTTTAATCAGCTTTGCACAGCACACTTTTAAGTGATTGTATATTTCATTTAGTATAGGAGTAGTTAATCAATAAAAATATAGTTTTGTAGTACTGCACTTCATCATTCACAAAGGCCAAAATGATACTTCTGACAATGCAGGAGGGTTGCCTTAACGGCATAGTTTATAATTCGGGTCGATTTAAAGTCCGTTTGGCGTTTGTATCTTGCATTACCAAAGTGTATAGTTAATAGGAACAACCAACAGGTCCAAATGTCAATTTGAAAAAAAAAAAAAAAAAACTCAATTGCAAGTATTCTATGTGTGAACAATGACAATGTCTAGGGTAACACTCGAGAGTTCTCGTTCTCTTTGCCTGACTGGCTTTGGCCTTTGCCTGAGCCTCCATCCTTCTTTGCCTGTTCCGCCTTTTTCATTTCTTCGGTATCCTCTTGTCTCCCTGCTCCTTCCTCATCTTTCTCTTCGTTTTTCTCTTCCGTCTTCCGATAGCCAATGTGTCCATCGGTCTCCAGGAGGTCATCCCTGGCATCCTTCTCTACGCCCGTTGTCAAATCAAGGCCTTCTAACTCCTCGGTCATCTTCCCAATGATCTCGTCGTCGAACTCCTCAATCTCTTCTTCGTATGTATCCTCCAGGGCCGTCTGTCTCTCCGCCTCCTTCCATCCCACAATGTCTCGCCAGTGCTGGTTGAGTTCGTCACTCCATCCTAATAGTTTTGCTAACTTCCGAACGCCTTGGTCGCAGGTTCCTAGCTCGATGACGTCATCTGGTCTCTTTCCCAGACTCCCGACTTGTTCCCGGTTGAATAATACTCGAGGTGTTGTCCTAGGTGGCAGGTCAGCCACACCGGCAAAGGGGTACACAGTGAGACTTGTCCCCATGACGAGAATCATGTCTGCTTCCTTTGCTAAGTGGCAATTCNGCTAACTTCCGAACGCCTTGGTCGCAGGTTCCTAGCTCGATGACGTCATCTGGTCTCTTTCCCAGACTCCCGACTTGTTCCCGGTTGAATAATACTCGAGGTGTTGTCCTAGGTGGCAGGTCAGCCACGCCGGCAAAGGGGTACACAGTGAGACTTGTGCCCATGACAAGAATCATGTCTGCTTCCTTTGCTAAGTGGCAATTCCATGTGAACTCCATTGGGAGACCCTCGCCAAAGAAGACGATATCCGGTTTTACCAAGCCACCACACTTCTTCGCCTTACAAATCGGCACCAACGCAGCTTCTACGTGCGTCTTCATCTCGTCCTCTGGGTAGTCGCTCTTACACTCGATACATCTCTGGGTAGCAAAAGAGCCATGGGCTTCGACAATAAGGTCTGCGGGTACCCCAGCCTGACGCTCAAGGCAGTCGATATTTTGAGTGAATAGCTTTGACAACAGCTTCTTCTTGGCGAGTAACGAGATGAAGGCATGGCAGATGGTAGGGTGGAACTTTCCAGGGTAAAGTTCCTTGGCCAGCACATAGAACGGTTGTGGCTTCTTCTTGAAGAAGTCAATGTCAAACACCGCTTCTGGGTATGGTAAGTTCAGTCTTTTCAAATTGTCATACAGACCAGTCCCTGGTGAGCGGAAATCGGGAACTGTGCGTGCGTTAGTTAGTGTCCATGTGTGGTTAGTATAGGGCTAACTCACTTCCAGCTGCAGTAGATATACCGGCCCCAGTAAGAACCACAATCTTCTTGGCTGCACCCGATGAGATATATTGTGCAACAGCATCCAGTGACCGCGCCTTCAAGTTTTCTGGTTTGAGGTCATCCCCCAAGGTGGCAGACTCATGTTGACCCATGGTGGCGAGGCTTAACAAACTATGTGTAATGAAGCTAAACAATTTTCTGGCCGCCGATACAGAATATAGTCGGTGCGATTGAAGAGGATATATATAACGAAATATGGAGTTGTGCGACGGTCCTTGGTGGAAAGTAGCAGCGTACGCGGAGGGTTGGTGAGATAGCGATACCTTGCCACACCAGGAATTTCCGCGTAGGTTCTTCCGTCTATGTGGGTCGCCTAATTGGATCGCAGATGACATGCAGAGAACAGGTGAAAATTCTTGATCTCTTCTGGCGTCGAAAATATGTGGCAACACAATCGTCTATAGCAAATTAGGATGAAAAAAACGAAGTCATATGTTCACATCTCCGTATGTATCACAGATGTATGTTTTTTCGCAATTGCTTTCGTCTCATTACACCCTGTCCTATCTTGCCCTCTTGAATTGATTTGTTTACCCCCGACGCCGACTCCTTCCATTTGTTCTGCGCTTAACGCGGGGCTCGGCGGGTGCAGGATTAAGGGCTGAAAAGTGTTTGCCTAGTTTGGGTTAAGAGGTCTTTGTCTTAACGTCGACGAAGCAAATTGAGGGCCGAAAATCATTGGGTGGAAATGTTTCCTTGCGGTACGGCCGATGGTTGATGGCGGTACAAGTCGCTATGGAGACGGAGATGGGTATCGTATTTGAATGTGCATATTGAACCTGTTTTTCTACGTTACAGTTACTGCATGTTGGGCCGTCTTATACACGNGGCCGAAAATCATTGGGTGGAAATGTTTCCTTGCGGTACGGCCGATGGTTGATGGCGGTACAAGTCGCTATGGAGACGGAGATGGGCATCGTATTTCAATGTGCATATTGAACCTGTTTTTCTACGTTACAGTTACTGCATGTTGGGCCGTCTTATACACGGTATAACAGGAATATCTGCATGTGGGCCTGGCTATGCTCGGCATGTATCTATATACATATGTACACTTTTATATGAATACTATGTGANGGTACGGCCGATGGTTGATGGCGGTACAAGTCGCTATGGAGACGGAGATGGGCATCGTATTTCAATGTGCATATTGAACCTGTTTTTCTACGTTACAGTTACTGCATGTTGGGCCGTCTTATACACGATATAACAGGAATATCTGCATGTGGGCCTGGCTATGCTCGGTATACATATACATACATATGTACACTTTTATATGAATACTATGTGACTAGTCACTTCGCCGTACATCTGAATCTGGTGGCTTCTACACATGCCAGGGAAACACATGTATGGCGCCGCCTCTGAACCAGCCCGATACACCTATCATTTCAAATGTCCTTTACCAACTGTCTATCACTTGTCTGGCGTCCGCCAGTTTGGAGAGTGTATTTATTGATGGCTTGGTAATACGAGAATATACACCTTGTCACGCTAAACCAACACAACAATAGTTCTTCAACACTGAAGATTCCTCACTCAAGACAGGAACTAGGTTCATAATTTCTTTACTATAGTACACCTTATTCTTACAGCAAAGATCTACTCTTTGACTCAATCTCCAACAGTCGGCCAGCTACTCTCGANATACATATGTACACTTTTATATGAATACTATGTGACTAGTCACTTCGCCGTACATCTGAATCTGGTGGCTTCTACACATGCCAGGGAAACACATGTATGGCGCCGCCTCTGAACCAGCCCGATACACCTATCATTTCAAATGTCCTTTACCAACTGTCTATCACTTGTCTGGCGTCCGCCAGTTTGAAGAATGTATTTATTGATGGCTTGGTAATACGAGAATATACACCTTTTCACGCTAAACCGACACAACAATAGTTCTTCAACATTGAAGATTCCTCACTCAAGACAGGTCCTAGGTTCATAATTTCTTTACTATAGTACACCTTATTCTTACAGCAAAGATCTACTCTTTGACTCAATCTCCAACAGTCGGCCGACTACTCTCGATACGTCGCCATTTTCCAATTACTACCACGTGCTAAGACACGTTTAGTTCTTCTGCTGGCGGAACGCCTCACGGGCAACCAAGAAGGGTGTCCGCTGAGCCCGCAGATACGCCTTGGTGATTTCGGAATCGTGGGTGTCTGAACGAACGACACTGCCGACAGACATAAAGAAACTGGTCATGGGAGAGTCAGTATGTTAATTTAGGTGTGGTCAAGAAGACGGAAAATGTTCTACTTACCCGAATGTGGCGCCTGAACCGGCCATGTATTGGCCCAGGGTTCTCATAATGCCAGAGTGACCGGCACCGTAGCGGAAGATGTGAAGAGTGCCTAGTATTAGACATTGTGTTAGAAGATATCCATGGTTACTTCAATCACTGATCAAGATCGGGATAATCCGCCAGGAAACCCCAAGATTGGACAATGTTCTTCATAATAGACATACCGTAAAGGAAACCCAGAATAGCACCAACACCTACACAATTGCATTAGCATGACTATACTCTTAAAAACTTTATTAAGATAAACTTACTACCGCCGGTAATGGCACCCATCACCACTATTCACATTATAACCGTTAGTCACTACCTCACTCTACACCGCGCTACCCCGTGAATCTCCTACTCTTGTCTTGGACAGAAGGGCCGAC
Organism: Huntiella omanensis; assembly: GCA_000833645.1. Classification (NCBI taxonomy): domain Eukaryota; kingdom Fungi; phylum Ascomycota; class Sordariomycetes; order Microascales; family Ceratocystidaceae; genus Huntiella; species Huntiella omanensis. The sequence goes on along the minus strand of JSUI01006502.1, from coordinate 54,215 downwards.
CTGGCCGTGGTTCGCAGGCATAGGAGGCATTTTGAAATTCTTGTATTGGTCGACTTAAAAGAGAGGAATGGCTTTTATCGTGGCAATCGTTAATCCGAATTGCTCTTGTGTAATAAACGACTAAAAAGAGGCCTTGTACTTCTCGTGTACTTCAAGAATGGGTCTGTATACCACGGCTTTGCCTTGATCCAAATATTCACACACAAAACTTGTCGTTCTCCAATTTTGAACTTCAGATCATGTCACTTTTTCGCTCGTCTTCCATCGTCATTTAAACCCTTGTGTACCCTTCTAAGTGGGGTGGATGGGTCACGTGGGGTATGTCCCACATTGATTGTTGCTATAACCCTTATGTTGACCGTGCCTCATTGGACGTTGCTATTCATAGCGGGACTAGATGTGCTGTGCATCACAAGTGAACGACAAAAGTAACCCACCCTTCCAGGTAATATTTGTCACCTACTGTTTAGCTAACAATAGATCTTACACACATGCGCAAATATATATATGCTCATTTGGCTCATGCGATATAGTTTCCATAAGCCATGATATAGCCTTTAGACCTGATATGGGTGGCATGTTTACCTAACTATATATGTATGCATTGAGGAATGTGCATGTCTATCACATGTTTCAAAAGCTAACCAAGTGTCCTGGAAACGATTAAGAATACAGACACCTTGCAGATGATCGGTTTGCCATATAAAATAGCCTGCTTACATATCGGATACGCCATACAAAGTACATACACCACATGCATTTAAGGGAGCGGCTCAAAGAAACTGCACTGACAGAACCGTTGAAAGGAATCGAATCGATATGCAGCAAACCATGAGCATTGTGCATCCCCACAGATAGCAAAAGCCATGGTGATTGCTATTCCGCAATGATCAAACACATGAGATGGATTCTTGGTACGCACAAACGATTTAGGCCAGCCACCAAGGCCAAGTTGACAGAATCCAGGGGATGGCACGGTCGGGCCACAGTTGTCATGGAAGCAACAGAAGAGTGCTGTGTCTAGAACATTGATATTGGGTTGCCCTACCAAGAGAATACATTGCCTTAAGTCTGCCTACTTTGGAGTACAGACATCGGTCGGGAAGCCGGCATATAGAAATGCTGCATTGTATGCAATACAAAGGTATTTACTGACTCGACACGCTATTTGAAGTCAGCCAGATGGTGAATATGCGGCTGTCCGTAACTGACGGGATTTGGTCGAATAGAGGACAGAATGGCTTTTCTAGCCCTGTCGTATGTAGGGAAGTGATGATCAGGAACGAGCCACTCCACCACACATGTCGTCCAGCGAAGCGAGGGCATAGGGCGGCATGATTGGCAGCCTCACAGGGCCATCAATAGCACCAATAACAAAGGGAAGAACATAGTAAAATACAAAAGAATACATCAACACAATGTGAATTGAGTCCAGGGAAAGCCATAGCTGCATTTATACGTGACCAGGGATTAGGGAAGCTTCCAACGTTGCTTGAGAGATGTGGCTTGCCCGCTTGTCGTTATCCGCAACACCGCATTTTGGAAGTCGGGACGAGAGTAAATATCGGGACATGCCGGCGTTCATCCTGTATTGCTTGTACCACAGAGCATTCACTGTAATAACCATATTTTCCTTGTTTTCGTGGCCTGTAAAACCAAAACTCCTGCCTAGATCGTTTGTTGTTTTGTCCAAAGGTTGATATTGCAGACGTATGCAGCTCCTTGATACATCCACATCTGCCTTGGAGCCCTCTATGTGATCCAAATACCTTCTACCAGATTTTCAAAACATCCGAAGTACCATTATATCGCCACCCAGATCGGAACACTCTTTGCCGCCCGTTGTTAGCTTATGGTGTTTTCACTCTTTTTGTTTTCGCCCGAGACTTTATAAGAGCTTACCCTCAACCTGCTGTTAGACTAATTACGCCAATACGGAACAGAAAACTGCTGACCCTACGACATTCCTCAACAAACATAACCGGTCTAATCCTGTTCTATCCGTTAGCTTATATTGTGCGACCCGTCAATCTTGAAACATTGATCATTATAATTATCGTCACCATATATCGTTACGGCTGTAAGTAATCGCCCCAAAATATTCCTGCAAAGTCACAAATTATGTTCCTTACAAGACAGCGTGGGCGCTTGGATGATACATGTATTCCCAGGAGACATGATCCTTCGTCTGGGGACCTCATTGTTCGGAAAGCGATAAGATGTCACTGTTAGTCGCGTGCTTCTTCCACTTGAGCTCTTCAACAATACGGTGAATGGCACATGCAAGTAGCGGTTCGAGCGAACCTATAATACCACACTGCTGATGTCAAGTATCACTTGCGTCACAGATTTGGAATGTGCCGGCGTTAATTCTGGACGAGGAATGAAACTGGCTGGTACAATGTATCATCAGGTAACAGTCGCTCTTTCATGGTACAATCCCATTAATGCTGTTGAGAACTGTGGCAACTGTTTTGGTGGCCACTGTTGGCCTCCTTGATGGAGCCATTGACGTGAACTATCTGGAGACACAGGGCATGCGACACTCTTGGTCAGTGGTTTACCCTGTGTGACTGCCAACGCAAAGCATCTGTCAAGTAGACGTGAAAACTGGCGTTTGGCTGTGAGGATTTAGGCGTCAAGCGCAAGTGGGCTGTTGGAGGCGACTGGAAGGTGGCAACCTTTCCAACGCCAATCTGCACCGCCAATTGCCCATGTGCACAACGTAAAGCATTCCGTTTCGCGCCATGAAGAAATACACGCTGTCCAATTGAATCTTGAGTCAGGCAAAGAAATGCGACTCAACGGTTTCGATGGAAGGACCCGCATTCTACATTGTGCATATGTACAGACATATAGTTACCTGCAAGTCGTTCTTTGACCATAATTTAGATTCTGGTTGACCAAATCGTGAAGCAAAGCACGGGCGGAGGTGAAGTGAACAGGTCGCTAACTCGTGTGAATTGTCCCCTGTAGACACCCGGATCAAGTCCCCTTGGATTTTGTTTTGTTTTGATGTCTTTGCGTCGCATGTTTTCCATTTGTCTCTGATATTCTGGCATTGATTTTCTTGCTTTTACAAACCATTTGCTATCTTGCAACAAACCCGTCCTCTGGATAATCACTGCCGCTTGCCCTCTTGTGTTTCCGCATTCACGACAACAGCCCTTCGAACTCGACACAATCGGCTTCCATTTGACCTTTGTTCGCCAGACGACCACTTTTCGCAATACACCTGGACTGCGCGACCTAAACCACCGCGAGCCAATTCGGCCCATCTACGACAAAATATAAGCCCAACACGACAAACGGACAACTTTTGGACTTCAATCAGCTTCTGCATGAAACAAGTCTTGCAGTTGAACAACCTATTGTCCGTCAAAACCCAACTTTGCGATTGATTTTTTTTTTCTTCGGCTTGCAGCTGCATACCTACAATTATATCCTGCGTGTGATCTCTACTTGCTCTCCACAGGCATCGCCACCGTAACGACCCCTTGTCACGCTACGCTCGCTCTCGGTCTTCCTGCACCACCGCCGTTATCTAGCATCGCTACTTTGCAAGATTGTAGACTCGCCGCTCCTCTTGGCTACGTCTGTTTCTCTCTCGGGGCGTGTCATTCATCCCGGTGCAACGCTGCGACGCTCCCTCTCTCCACTCTTTTCGATTTGACTGGACGAGCGAGACCATCTGAGTGTCTTTGCCCCCGTTAGTCAGTTTTCTTACTGTCAATCCAGCGGCTCATTTAGCCACAAATCGAGCTAGCAGCTGCATAAACGCTCCTTTGCTGCCCCTCTGGAACCAGGAACGCGTGCCTTTTGCCCGCTGCAGCTGGTTTCTTTTCCCTTCCCCTCACTGGTTCGGTGCTGTCCGATTTTTTGCCCTGCCATCCACTTCTGGTGCAGCTGAGCAACTGCCCATCGTCAACCCAGTTTTACCTTTATTTCGCCGGACCTCGATTTTTTTCTTACCCACCTCCGAGCTCAAGTAGCGAGAGCCCACGACATCCATCGTTGTGATGACTGCCGTGGCCGCGCCTCCTGCTTTTTCACAGCTAGACAAGCAGAGATGGGGCACACCCAGTAGTGGAGTCGGTAGCACTAACCCATCGATGTCACCGCCAAATCCGGACAGCCTACACATCATTCCCCGGAAAACACCGCAACGGACCAATTCTTCGTCGTCTCTAGCCTCGACTGCTTCTTCTTCGTCAACCTCGACAGTCGCTACTAGCGGCTCTTCGATTGGCACATCGCCCTCGTCGACCGGAGAGCCTGCACCCCTGTCGCTCTATCTCACCAGTGCCGCCATATCGAAGAAAAGGCCACAAGACGCTCAGGCCAAACAACCAAGAGCTCCGTATGCCGGCACCCGAACATCACCACCGAACTCGTCTCTCACGAACAACAGTTCGATAAACGGCCCTAAGCAAGCTGCCCGTGCTCTTAGTCAGGCTGCCGGAATCGGCCCTCAGCAGATGTCACTGTCTGCTGAAGGCCAGCTGGCCCAGACCAATGGCCGCGATAACTCAAGTCCGAACACAACCAACGGCAGTGGTATGGCGGCCAACGGCGAACAGAATAACAATGCTCCGGTCTTGCTTTATCTCAGTTCTCTCAACGGCACATTTGAACGGAAGTCAATTCCTGTTCCGACTGTACCCGATGTTCTTAGAATCGGTCGTCAAACCAACCAAAAAACGGCGCCCACACATCTGAATGGCTATTTTGATAGCAAGGTTCTTTCACGGCAACATGCTGAAATTTGGGCCGACCGGAACGGTCGCGTGTGGATTCGGGACGTCAAGTCTTCAAACGGCACTTTTGTCAATGGCACCCGTCTCTCCCCAGAAAACCGTGAATCCGGGCCACATGAATTACAAACTGGCGATCACCTTGAGCTTGGTATTGACATCATCGGTGAAGATGGCAAAACAGTAATTCACCACAAAGTTTCTGCCAAGGTTGAGCACGCCGGGATTGCGTCTGCAAGCAACGGTGTGCTTGATTTCGGTCTTAACGAGTTGGACCCAACAAATAACGGCATGCTAGGCGGTTCTCCCGGTGTACAAGGTAGAGCACGTGCTGGCAGTAACCCAGGTGTCTTGCAAAATGGCCGTATGGCAGGTGGTATTATGGCAGCTCCTGCCGTTAGCTCTGATTATCGCAGACCGTTTATGATAACACCTGTGACGACTGAGAATATTATCAAAAAGCTTCAGGTAAGCCAAAAATGTAGCCCAGAGATTCTCTAGATTTCGAGTATTAACACAATTGCTTTACAGGGTGAAATTCGCGGTGCTCGTTTACAAGAAAAGAGTATTACGCGGAGCCACGATTTTGTCAATGTCCTCATGAGCAAAGAGGCCTTGGCTGCGCCTGTGGCACCCTCTCCCAAGGCTGCGGTCAATGGGTATCACTCTTACCGGGCTGACCCGATGAGCAGATTCCTTGACCCTCCCGCCCCACCACCACAACAGCCCCTTCCGGAGAAGCCAACGGATGTTCCTTCCCTGCGCAAGAGTATGTCTGGCCCAGTGAAGTCACATTCTAGCTTGCCACCACGTGAGCCTTCTGGTCAAGTTCTGCAGCTTCAAAGCGAACTTGAAACATATAAGCAGATGGTCGATAAACAGGGGATTCAGCTCCGTGCCTTAGAAGAGAATCTGGCTAGTGAATACGAAGCACGCTTGGCTTCAGATGAGCTTAACGAGCATCTTCAACAAATTGTCTCGGCTAGCCACAACACTAGCGGCTCGCCCACACCAGAATCACCAACGTCAGTACCTCAAGCCGAAGTACAGTCGATGATCGAAGCGGCAACGGGGGAGTTGCAATCAAAACTGGACACCATGCAGGAGGAGATGCTGAACATGCAGCGCGAGATGCTTAGTATGCAGCAGCAGGTAGAGGTGTGGAAGCAAAAGTACGAAAAGGCCGATGTTGCCCGCAGCATTGCCAGCAAGCATTTGGCGGAAATGGTACTGCGTATTCGCGAGGAATCCGAATCTCGGAGCCGTGGAAAGCCAAGATCCAGAGTTCGTGGTGCACGCAAACACTCTACTTCATCATCGGAATCATCATCTGATTCTGAAGCATCGAAGAAGGATGTTCGTTCACAGAACCATGGCCATTCCGGCACACAAGAATCAGACAAGTCCACCTCACCATCGGAAGATGACTCTTCATTTGACGAAAAGTTGGAGATCAAAAAGCTGACAGCGGGAAGCACGGAGGTTGACGCTGATATTAAGCCTGATATCAAGGGAGTTCCATCTACTAGCCGTTCCGGCGTCGCTGTGACTAAGGCCAACGGCTCTCAGCAGCTTATCAAGTCGGACATGTTGACGCAAAGTCTCCCATACGCGTCGATTGTGGGTGTGGTGATTATTGGCATGGGCATGATGGCGTTCATTAATGGATGGCAGCCACAGCCTCGGGTAGAACAGTGATACCTAGTCGTCATACTGGCCACTGTTTTGTTCTTTATATTGCTACTACACCGACGTCATGTAGCCTTCCTTCACATTGTTCATCTTTTGCGTTCATTTGACGACTGCTTTTTTTGCCCCATACCGCCGCTGTTGCGTACGACTTGGTCTTCTTCGTTTTGTTGTTTGTTTTGTTTCTTTACGGATATCCTTAATCGGCCCTAGTGGAGGCCGATGATGCATAGAATTTACACTTTGTTTTCCTTCTGTTATTTCTTTACTTTCGCACATCACCCACGGCAACGTCCGCATTTCATTTGTTGAGTTTTTATTTTTCATTCTCCCGTTTTCATGCTCGGCATGTCATGCATGAGCCTTGCCGACGTTGTGACGACGACATTGTAGCATGGCATGTCTGTAGTGGCGACGTCGGATAGGGTTCTTGGCATCAGATTGAGACGAATTAGGCAGTCGGTTGCCGTGTGATACCGACAGCTCAATCTATGCGCCTTGTGCAGTTATTCGCTGGTGCTTTGTATATGCATAAATTAGACTATTTGACGACAAAATGTGCCCCGCGGCTTTCCATCAAGTTCTCATATCATTACCAAATTCCTTATAGATCATCCGCACCCCACTTTTATCGTCAAATACCCTTTTAGTTGTTATCTCTTGTATAAATAGTATTTTTTCTGTTCCATTATTTCGTACTGTGAATTGCGGAGCTTTTATCGGAATGATGTGCGTCTGATGTGCGTTGTGATTATATTGTGTTATCTTGTGTTGAGCCCTTCAGTAGCTTCCATATCTTCGATGTTGCTTTGAAGGCTTGTATACATGTGCTTCCAACAGTTGCTTTTATACTTTACACGTATGCACACACTTTGCTTTGGCATACAAGTGTGTATTTATAGACCATCTTCTTGTCCGTACTATGGAGGAATAGTTCCTTTAGCCCCAAGAACTGAGCGCCGTTGCTCTGGAAGGCCTTCTTCCCAATTAGCTGGAATATGGAGACCTCGAGCAGCAAGTGGTTTACCTTTTCTCCTGGCGTCCTACACATCCGGTACTCATCACCTTCTTTTCTTGTTGTATTTCCCAGGACAGATAGGCAGTAGCCTTTCCCCAGCTTCACTTGTCATCATGCCGTTCCCGGTGTCGGGGTGGGTTTTATGGGTTGTCGCGGGTGCTTAATCGTGGTTATGTCTATACTGGTATAGAGTAGTGACTTTCGGCAGCTTCTTTCTAGACTGTGGCGACTATGGGGGCGTATTCTTTCATGCCTTGTTCTAGCTGGGTGATGTACATAGCTTGACAATATGAAAATTCGCCCGGAGATTTCCCCAGACCGTAACCAGAACACCACTCGATTCTCCTCGTTTGGTAGATGGTAATAACTTCCAATCACGCTGCCCACAGAAATATCTGTTTACTGTGAAATGTACTAGTAACCACGTGATGGCCAACCCGGTGGTTATCTTAACACACAGATATACTCTCTACTACCCACAACAAAATATGACGTACTTTTCTGTCTCTAACTATATACAGCCTTTCCAAAACACGTGACTCTATAGATTGGAGTGGTTAACTCTTGTATTTAGAATTATATCAATGTCTCTGAAGTGGCGCTATGTGTGTACTGGTGTCGTCGCCACTAGTCTGGGAGTTAACCGTATTGGGTAATTTGGTTGATTTTGGGTTCCGTTTTGGTATACCTTGATTGAGCCTTGGGGTAGTATTATCAATGGTGTAGAATTCGGTTTGGCGTGTACAAGTAGAGTAGAGGGCGAGAACTGTTGTGTATATGAGGAAGGCCGTTCTCCCCTCAAGTAGCGGGAATTGTTTTGGGCGGTAAGCTTACAATCTCTGAACTATGACCCTTTTTGTTCTACTGCTACTTTTATCTTTTGCTTTGCTTCTCATTCAACTTACACATTACCTGCGAGACGGCGCGCCTATTTGAGTTACGATGGATACCTCTTATAACAGTATGTACTACCTAACCATAACCTTAAACCCCCACTCTAGTCTAACCAACATAACAGACGCTTCTTTCCCTCTGGACATCGTATATGAACCCGAGATCTCTGAAGACGACACCTCCACCGTCACCGATCTTTATATCGCTGACCAAGTATCTGCCACCCCTTCTACACCCGGAACAAAGGGACCATGCCTTTGTGGGAATGATGGATACTGGCGAACTACAAACCCCCACATCAGGGCCCAGGACGCAAAGAAAAACAAGCTGGCGTCGTTAGAAAAACGGTTTTACCGGTGGACTGAAGATTGGAACAACCATTACATGCTGGTAACCATCATCTTGATCTCTCTGCTGATTTCATTCTACCACTGGGTAAACCCGTGCTTGTCAAATGGACAGCATACTGTTCTTCGAACTGTTACTACTGCTTCGGTCTTGCTTGACGCGGTTTGTGCTGTTTCGCTTGGGCTGATTGACTTTGAATGCTTCGATTAAGTGAGGGTTGCTTTGTGATGAGGTTTGGGTACTTGTTGGCTTGTAGTTTGGTGGTTGGGTATATTGGTTTGGCGTTAAAGGAGTTTGGGTCTTATTTGGGGATTTAGAAGGATGAAAAGAGCTTTTTTTGCTATGACAACTTGATACACATGAACTCGGAAATGTGACTGTGCATGTCTTGTTAACCTATTGTGTCTAGATCATTAACCGCTATCCCTAGATACTTGATACAAAAATCCCGTCTAGCCGTTGGTGTGAAGTAGAATCATGTAAGGGTTACTCGTTTTTGGTCTACAAGTGATAGGTTTTACCACACATCAAGCGGACTGAGTTCTTCACAATGAACAAGATGCTAAGCTAAATGCTAGTACATACCAGGGGCGAGCCATATGCCGGATGAAACGTGTGAATTATTCTAATTGTACTGTGTTGTACGCCCGGGATAGGGATGACCAGGCTTAATAACATCGCTCAAGCTGGCTTTAACCTTCGTGGTTTGCGCGGTACTGTGTTTGTTGGTGGAAACCATGTCGATATTACCCCGCTCGAAGTGCAGTGCATACCATTTTTTTTACTGTTTGGCTATTTCATATGGAAGAATTAGCGGGCCAGAAGGCCGACCATTGGATTGGTAGTACTGACGTCATTGGTCAAGGTGATTAGCTAGTTGCTGTAATTAATGATAGATAGTACGTACATATGTATGTATGTACACACGTATGTACATACTGCTATACAGTCCTCAAAATTTACATGACACACATACATAGCAAGCTACAGTGACAGACAGGAAGTCTCTCGACGGCCATTAACCAGCCATTATTGGCGCCTGCCACCCGACGACCCTCTGGCAGCTACGGGGCGACTGAGACACCACCCGGCGGCTGTTGGTCTGACTAAGATAATATCACGATCGTAGGTCTGTAGAATGGTTTTTATCGTGATGCTCCTAATGATAGTGTAGATTTTCCCCGATGGCGCTTGTCGCCATCATGCAAGCGATAGTAGACAGAGAGTACCTGCATACGGCTGTCGAGATTCTCTCCTCCGAGCAGCCGTGAGCATCCGATGCCATTAGTACCGCCAGCCTTGTAGACTTGGAAGCTCTCCCAGCCAGCGGCACCAAACCAGAGGTCACGTGAACAACCGTTTCTTCGTTTTTACTTAATTCACCCCGCAGCCAAAGTGTCCCGATGTACCAGATATACTGAGGACTACTACACCAGCCAATTGCGAGTTGAGTGAGCTCGCCTACTTCGAAAGAACTCAACGCATTCCCACCCAATACACTCAAACTGGAAAACGAAAGAAAAGCGCAGGATCGCGACTGAGACTAGTGTTCGTACATTGGATTTGGTTAAATCACAACATGGCCATCCGCCAGATTATTATTGAGCTAGTACATAGGCCGTACTTCCTGATTTCCGTTTTGGGTAATCTCCATGTTTATTGTGTATGTGTGCTAGTACATACGCCTAAACAGAGCAGTCCAAATACAGCCAAGTTATACACATAAATGTATGTACGCATGTACATACGTATGTACGAGTGGGTGAAACACACGGAATTTCTCTAATTCGAAAGAGAAAAAAGAAATGAGGAGTTGACTAGTCATTATGGAAAGTATGAATATATAAGAAGGGGAAGTTGCCGCTACTAAACCATCATTCTCTTTTCTCTTTTCCTTCCCCATCTTTTCCCTTCCCATCTTTTCCCTCCCCATCTTTTCATTTTCACTCACCTTTCCTTTCCATTTTCCACAAACACTGGTTAAAAGATATCTCCTCCCACACACATATTTCAAGTTGCCCATCATGAGTGCACCTTACCCCGCCCCTCCAAAGATGACCTTCCCTGGTCAAAAGAAAGCTACCCCTCTTGCCCCCCAGAAGATCGAGGCCTTTTCGATGGCTCTTGCTCGTAAGGTTAGAGTTGACGACCTGGACAAGCGTGTTGTCGCTCGCAAGGCTGCCGAGAAGGCTGCCATCGAGGCATCCAAGACTGCTAAGTCTGATAACACTACTACTACCGACTCCCCCATCATTGACAAGGCTACGCCAGCGCCTATTGTGGTTAGATTTGCCAACCTTAAGTCTGCCCCGCCCCCTCCCCAGAAGCGTTTTGGACTGTCCGCCGCCACCAGAGCCCGTTTTGAACCTAAGTCTGTTTTGAAGAAGACTACCGACTCTAAGGCCCCTGCAGCCAAGTCTGCCAAGCATGTTACCATTGGCGAAATCACCGCCGTCCGGAACCGTGACAGCTATGCACGCCGCCCTGTCGCCCCGACCCCTCCCAAGCAAAAGGCTGGTCACCTTTTCGACGCTGCCATGGCTAGAGCTATCGAAAAGACTACGGCGAAGACTTCTAGCACTTCGGGGTCTTCTGCTTCTTCCAAGTTGACTCCGGCTTCGCCTACTTCCGCTACTTCGGTTGCCTTTTCTACCCCCTCTACCCCGGCTGCTCTCTCGAGTTCGGGTGCTTGCTCCACTCCACCCACCCCGGCTACTCCTGCCACTCCCTCCACCCCCGCCAAAAACAACTCCACCAAGACCGACAACCGGAAGCCAGCCAAGCAGGAGAAGATGCTCTACCTCTCGAAAAACCATGAGCTTGTCACCAAGGAAGAACTGAAGAAGCAGAAGGCTGCTGCAAAGAAGGAGGCTACAGAGAAGGCCCTCAAGGAGAAGATTGCTGCCGAGGCTGCGGCCAAGAAGCAGGCTAAGTCGGATTCGAAGAAGTCAGCCTCCCGCCCGGCTCCCACTGACGCCAACGATGCTAAGCCGGTTAAGAAGGTCCAACCCGTGTTTGTACCTGCCGAAGTTTGCAGTGCCGCTCCCGCTGCTATGGTCGCCACTGTCGTCCCCGAAGTTGTTGATGAGGTTTCAGTTGCCGATCTAGCTGACGAGAGTACCGTCGTTTGCTCTCGCACCCCCGTTGTTGCCGACGCTGATGTCACTACTTTTGAGGACACCTGTGCTGTCCCCGCTACTATTGCGGCCTCCGTTACCGCCGTTTCCGCTGGCCTTCCCACTACTGTTGCTACTACTACTGCTGAGGTCACTGGTGTTGCCCCCACCAGAGCCACCAAGTCAATTGATCAGCTCCAGTCAATTTCTGAGGACAGCGCCGCCGATAGCATCACCTCCGATAGCGCCACCTTCGATAACGCCACCTTCGATAGCGTCACCTCCGATAGCGTCACCTCCGATTTGGATTCCAAGGTGGCTCCTGTGGAAATCAAGAAGAAGAAGAAGTCGAAGAAGTCTAACAAGTCGAAGAAGTCGAAGAAGGAAAAGGTCCCCGAGACCACCGGCTTCTTTGGCAAGACTGCCATGAAGAGAATGGGGTGTGTTGTCCTGGGTGTTTGTGCGGCTGTCGCGGCGTTCAAGCTTGGGCAATCTACGGTCAACAACGCTGCTGTTGGTTTCAACTCTACTGCCAACGTCGAGACTGTCACCTCGGCTAACACTTCGGCGGCTCCTCAAGTTTGAATTTGGGTAGTTTTGGTTGGTTTTATGGCGTTTTATGAATTATGACTCAAAATTGGTTTGGATTGAGTTGGATTGAGTTGGATTGGTTTTCACGGCGTTTTATGGATGATGACCCAAAGTTGGTTGGTTCAGATTAGATTGGTTTAGCTTTCACGGCATTTTATGAATGATGATCCAAAGTTGGTTGGGTTCGGTCCAGTTTAGCTTGGTTTGGCTTGGACGGTGTGTACAGAAGGATAACTCAAAGGTGTTTGGTTTTTGGAATATATTGTTTCGTTTTTACATGTTGAACTCCACGTGACCTCATATATAACTCTCCTATGTGAATGTAGTGATGCCGTCGTATCTCTATATGTTGACGCTTCGGTACATCACCTCCCTGTGTGTCAATCTATACCGAGCACCAGTGTTACTTGTGTTCAACCTTTCAGATGTTTGTAAACCTCTAGACCAAGACCACAAGTATTCCCAAACGAACATCCACACATCACATTAACCCGACCACGCATATACTCATCAGGACTATCGTCATGAATATAGGATCAATAATATCTTCAAGTCGTCAAATCCTTTTCCGGGCACCTCAAGTCTCTCCCCCAACTGACCTCCCCCATTTCCCTAATAACCTATGAGCGCCGTCCACTACCATCAGCTCATGATTGGAAACTCCATTGTCCCAGTGTGATCAACACATGCATTAAATTCTACCTATGTTTGAATAGTAAACGTGACGCTCTGCTCAGTATACTTGGCAGGCTGACCATCTTGTGAATTGGTCCATCCTTTGAGCGGGGGCCGTTCCGTGTGAACTGCTCAAACGGACATTCTAAATGAGGATAGTCTCATGTAACGACCGTGAGACACAACAGGGTCTAGCACAGCGGTGTATCTCTACATAAGGACTGCACTGGAACATGCAAGTAAAGTTGAACACAACACACACTAGTAGAGGTTGTTGGGCCGGTTGATGTAGACATCATGTAGATACTTTGTTCAAAACTGTCCTCCTTATTGCTTTGATCAATCGCTAACTCTCTTGGCCTCAAGAGATTGAAATGATCAACCAAAGGTATACAAACGATAACGCCTTGCGAGCCGGTAGAACATTCCAATACAAGAGAGCTTTTAGAACAACGCTTTAATGACACGTTATACTTCGAACACCACCCTCAACTAAATGAGGATCAGTGATAGACATCAAATTTATATATACTCTTTATTCATACGTCTTGGACAGTTCCAAGTTGTCTATTGTCCGAGTTGCACCGTCTGGTACAAGTGGATAAGTATTCTCCGTACCGAGCACCGATGCCGGATAACCCGCTGCTAGACACATCTACAGTCTTCTCCTAGGCATCCATGGCCCAGGAATAGGCAAATTAATATAATCACTATCCTGCTCCACAACACAATCCTTGGCGCATCTCGCTTTCCACTACAAGTATCATGATACTTGCGGGCGAGGATGGATTCAAGACCTCCTTCTTCTTACTCCTTCAGCTTCTTCCGGGCCGGCTCATCATCCGAATCCTCTTCATCTCCACTCTCCAAATCAGATGACATAGTCTCACTAGCATCCTCTACATTCGTAGACTCTTCTGTCTCCTCTTCATCTTCAGAAGACATCTCATCTGACTTTCTCTTGTTTCCAGTGTTTGTAGTGTTTATATCCCTATTCTCATACATTCCTCTGGGCACAAAGTCCTTGTAAATACGGACACCGTACTTTCTACGAATCTTCATACGGCTATTCCCCGCGCTGGCGTTGAGCATACAGATCTCAATAAAGCTACATTCCATGCGGGCCTTCTGCAAAAGCGCAGTGTACTTCAGATCAGACTCGATAATCTCCTTGTTGAGGTTCGCGAGATCTATATCTTCAAGGTGATTGCTGGGGGCTCCGTGATGCATGCAGAGAGCTTTATAGGTAAACCGCGAAATTTTACTTTCATCGATTCCGGCAGGTAGGAGTGGCTTGATCGGGTGCGATATGTTTCTCCGCTGGATACTATTGGCAGCTCCCTTGCCAGGTGTAATCTCAGCCAGAGGTTTACGAGTATATGCACGCTTAGGCTGGGGCAATGTCGCTTTTCCTTTACCACCGAACTGGATATTTTCCTTGGTCTTGAGAAACGCCTGAATCAAAGACTCCTGGGTTTCATCCTTTACAACGATAGGTGGAATGTAATACCAGCTATTATGGATAGCCCCGTTCGGTGATTGTTCACACTGACCAAAGTCCGTGAAATCACCACAGACATGGTTTTCGACGTGGTATACCAAGGCCGACTTGCCAGACAGTGCTTTTCCACAAAAGACACATCCGACTCCGACGTGACCAGCAAACTGACGGAGGCAGTGCTTGTGTTTGACGTGCTACAAAGTGACGGTCTGGTTAGTTATATTGAGTGTGTAAGTAGCAATCAGGTACTTACCATGGTATAGGCGACCTGAGACGGGAAGATGGAATGACAGTCATTACACTCATACTCCGGGTTGAAGTTGGCTCTAATTTCAGCGCTCTGCTGGAAATAGACCATCGCATTTTCGAGCATCTTGGGCTCCGGCGGAAAGAGTGCCTGGTCGTTCCCTTTCTTGTGGATTATCTTCGGTATGGTCGGCGTAACATCCCAAGTTTCTCCGGGGTCATCGTGTAGAGGGTATCTATCCTGACGGATAGGCACCGTGGCGTTCTGGGAGGAACCTCCATTGGTATTCTGAGGGTTGTTTCCGACGGCAGTCAACCCAGTCACCTGAGACGGTGAAAGGGCAGGCTCATTGACACCTGAAGTGAACCCCACCCTGGTATCTTCCATGTTCTCATCAGCCTGCACACCCCGAGGATTGACATTTGCCTGGCGGTTGACGGAGAGCATGTAGAGCAAGATATGGGCAGGGAGCTTGGTGATCCGACTAACGAGGACCTTGTCGACCATAGCATCAGACATCTTGGCAATTAACTGATCCTGGATACTGTCAAGTACCTCGGCGTTCCAGTGGTTGACGATGTGCTCAGCCATACTGCGAGTCTTGTCTTTGCCCATGGACGACATGGTCTCAGGAATCTTGGCAGTGTAGTTGAACTGATGTGTTATCTGTTAGTATATGTCATTAGAGTAAACATAGGCGTTACTTACGTTCCATTGGCAGGGCTTTCCATTAGTGCAATCAGTGCAATCAGTGCGGGACTCCGACTTTCCGTGGAAGTCCTGCTGGTGAACATTGGGCTCGGCCATTGTAAGCGTTGACCCAGATAGTGAGTATACAGGTTGAAACGAAAGAGATTGATATGAGCGATATGTAATAGCAGTTGAACGAAAGTAAAACTTGACAGTAAAGAAAAGTTGGTTGTTTGTAAGTTTAAGATCTAAACAGAACAGTCAAGGAAAGGAAAGGTAAATAACTCGAAAGCTACTACACGAGGAAAGCGTGGTGGTTACCGGTTTGATGAACCGTTGTGTCATGTCAACTGTAACATAGCATTAACCACTGAAAACCAAAACTATAGGTTATATGAACAGACGACAAGATGGAAGAGACCGACTTGATATAGGGAAAGTTCGCCAAGCGGCAGTTATGGGGGTGAAAAGTCATAACAACACCGACTGTCCTGCCCGTTCTGTCATCTGAGGGTCATGAGTGTACGTTTCCTTTGCAAGCCCCTATGAGACACTCTACCATAACATACAAAGGCACAATTCAGCTTCAATGTAAAATGCTAGTTTTGGTTTGGAAAATACTGTATCCGTAAAACCTTCTAAAAAAGTGATATTTGAAGCAATACTCAGGTCCAAGTTGTGAACCCCATGCCTAATTCAAACTCCGGCCACACTCTTCCGTCTTTTTGAAGCTGGCAATCTTGGTCCTTCATCAGAGTCCTCATCATCCTCGCTAGATATATCAATCGATTCCTGGGCCTTCTGTTTTCCCTTTGCGTTTACACTTGAAGTTGCTTTAGCTGTAGAGCTTGTAGCCAGCTTAGTGGTTTCCTGGGCTGCCTTGGATGACTGACCATCTCTCCTTCTACTGAGAGGTTCATCATCACTCGACTCGCCCTCCCTAATTTCACCGTCCTCTAAATCATCGTCGCCTTCTCCATCACCGTCCATTCCAATGGCTTTTAAAATATCACTCTGCATCTGACTATCCTCTACCGTACTTCCATAAACTGCCTCTGGATCCCATTTCCTCTTCTTTTTCTTGTCCTCATCAACTGCCTCAGCTACTCGGTATGTAAAACCACTACGCATACGAACCCCGTAACGCCTTCTAATCATGCTGCGCCGGTTGAACATCGTGTTAGTCAACTTACGGACAGCATCAGCGTCACCTTTGCGCCGCGCTACCGCCATTCTTAACCCATATTTGAGGTCTACCTCTGCAATTTCCTTGTTAAGGCTATCAATCTGCTCCGGAGTAAGATGGGCAGTAGGATCTCCATGGTGCTTGGCAAGGAACTCGAGACTAGGTATAGGGATAGTGGTAGCTTCAATTTCAGCCATTGTTCTACGCCTGGCCACCTGCTTCTTTCCGTTTGGGCGAGGAGGCGATTTGGGTTCACTAGCAGTATCCACACGCTTAGTTGGAGGTTTCCGCTTTGTCTTATGCTTATACCCAGTAGGCGTCTTCTTCTTAAGTTCTCCATTTTCATCCAATTTCTTCTCCCTGTCGAACAGGTATTTGCGGATGTTAGCATCTTGTTTTTCGTCTAACGCAACGCAAGGTGGTACGTAGTCCCAACCCGGGAGAAGAACACCGTTCGGGGAATCTGGTGTTTGTCCAAGCTTTGTAAAGTCTCCGCACACATGGTTTGTGGCATGGTAAACCATTGCTGTTGGGCCAGCAAATGTGGATCCACAAAATACACAACCCAGAGTCCTTTTGGCATCGAATTTCCGAAGACAAAGCTTTTTCTTCAGGTGCTATAGGTGAGTAGGTTAGCAAATTGTACCTAATTCGGACACTTAGTAGTTACTCACAAACTTGTAAGTTTCCTCAAGGGGAAAGAGTGATTTGCAACGCTTGCATTTGTGGGCCACGTCGAATCTGGCCCTGATATCTTCGGCCTGTTTGAAATAGATGATCGGCTCATCCAAATCATTTGGAACAGATGACGCAGACAGAAACGCGAGCTCATCAATCTCTCCTTCTTCGATCGTGTTGTTCCCGATGGTATGCTCATTGGTAGTCTTTTTGGGACCGAGCTTGGGAGCACCCAAATTGGGGCCTTGTGATGTCTTCTGGGTTGTCTTCTTCTTATTTGTGAGAGCTCCGTCGGTAGCAACTGCAGGTGATGTTCTGTCTACCAAAGTCTCTGATGAATTGGCCATCTGTGAAACCGGGGCGCTGGGCCCAGAGTCTGACATAACTGTGTCCAAGTTTTGCCCCGTTTGTGTAGACAAGTCTTGGTTCGGAGACTCTGCCCCAAGGTCTAGGTCATTTTGATCTACTTCCGTCTCATCTAGGACGTCATTAATTGTATACCCCAGACGTTCAGACCGTGCCAACATATTGAGAAGTTCTCGCGACGGTATCGTCTTGAACCGCAGAGCTATAATCTCATCCATGACCTCGTTTGACATCTTCTGAATCAATTTGTCCTTGACCTTGTCGATAATCTGTGTGTTCCAGTGGTCAACAATCTGCTCTGCTGTTTCACAAGCGAGCTTCTTGCCAAACTTGGAAATAGTGGAAGGAAGCCACGTAGCTCCTGGAGAGTTAAGGGAACAGTTGAACTAAGGGGACAAATGTTAATACCAAATACTATGATGAGCTGAGACGATACTTACAATGAAAGAACTATGATAATCAGATCCTAACAACGTCTTTTCCCACAACTCCCGAACACATCTATGTAATACATTTTGTTTCGCGGTAGCCATGAATGCATACAGACGATCACATTCATCGTAGAACTCTGGCGTGTCAGAGTGCTTTTGGGGTGAGTTAAACCCAGACCGTCGGTTCATTCTTGGTAACGAAGCAACGTTTGGGTTGGGAGCGGTCATAGGTGTGTTCCATAGAGGGTACTGGGTAGAAATACCGTCGGCCGGTTGGCCGTCGCTTGGAAATGGTATCGGAGTCTGAGTGTCTGCCCCGCTCACGGTTGGGGTAACAGTATCTTGCGTTGATACTGCCATACTCCAAGATGGCGGGGGACGAGTCAGAAACGGCGATGGATTCGCCGTGTGCGGGGACCCTGCATTCTGTGCCATATTGTAGGATGGCTGATTCTTTAATGATGATGTTAGCAATTGGACGCTGGCCTCAGATTACATCATGTAGAGCCCGCCAAGTTGCCACCGGCTATATAGCTTAGATGGCTTCAAATTCATCGGTGTTCAATACATACTTGTGATTAATCCCTTGATAGGTTATATAGCATAAAATTGCTTTGATCTTGATATCTGATTGATATGGTTGTATGATGTGGTGGGATTATCTTTTGCAAAACAAAACAATTCCAATTCCAAAAGGCAATGCCGGAGAGCTGTTTATGATGTTCGGGGCTTGCCTCCAGTACCTGCCCGGTGTAATTAGTTCCGGTTGGTTCTGCCTGTCCGCCTGTGCCACAGTTTAAAGGTACGACCAATTATAAAATGACCTAACAATAACGAATATTAACCGTTTCTTGTGGTCAATTTCAGACTGTCTTGAGTGTGCGCGCCTCTTATTCTATGTTTCCAAACCCCAACTTAATGAAACTTTACATTCACATACAAAGGCCTATGCGAATTCAAGTTGTAGAATCTGTTTCTTTCCAAAAGCGCGATAAATAATTAGGCCTCATGAAGCCAAAATATCTTGAAAAATTGGGCAACGCGTTTTAATGAAGAAATGGTGGCGCGGGGAACTTCTGGGCAAAAATGATGCACCTGGTCCGTATCTTAATCAAAAATGATGAGAAATTTGATTAACTGGGACTAGGAATGTACGCCAAAGAGAAATAGAGATACTTGGTCGGAAAATTCCAAGTTTCAACATGAATTGAGTTGAATAACTTGATTCAAAGACAAATGTTCTTGACTGACTATCAATCAGACAAGCTAGTATCACGTGAGCCGTTGCATAGTATAGTTTAAATAGATTAGGCCGCGATAGAGAATCTCGCAGTTTATTTCCTGTCGTTCCGTTGTAAGTCATACACCAAATGATAGGGTTATGTGCGATTTTCTGGATATACTAGGGTTGCTTATGTACATAGGTTTTGATACTGCCAATGTCAGGTATTCAGAGATGTAGTTTGTCTACATTGGTAGGTGATTTTTTTCCGCTCTTTGTGTCCTTTTCGTTACTGCGTTATCGAAAACTCACTACCACCACCAGACCCGTAGCAAGAGGGGCTATTAGGGAGTGCTTGCAGTTTATACTAGTAGAAATGTATTACAAACTACAAAATGAAAAAACTGACATGCCGGGTTATGTGGAAACTCGTGGATGTCTACTTGCACATAACTCGGAAGAGAGTCTGGAGACCTTTATAGAGCACTGAAAATATGTAGTGCTTGTCTCTTACCAAATTGAGATATATACATCTACAACTGGCTATTGCCATTCACTGACTTACAAGCCCCGTGCAACACATCGTACTACGGAGAGTCGTGTATTTGCAAACCAATCGTCCTCTATTTGAAGTATGTTTATAAGCGAGTTTGTGCGTGGCAACTCTTTCGTAACCAGCCCAAGTACGCCCTCATGTTGTAATGCAATTTGAGATTGCAGTAAACTGTTGATAATTACGAAGCTGTAGTAGCAAATCGACAGTAACTACTACCAGCTTAATATCATGACATGACTGATCTTATATTATTGACTTGGTTGTTTGCGTATAGCTATTGATCTGTTCTAATGTATATAATGTGACTTGATGGGTATCTTGATTGTTGAAGGGGCTTAGTGTATTCCGCCATGTGTGTATAGGAACCCCGTTGTTAGAATATATTGCTTAAAACTATACATGTTCCATCGTTAGATCCATCTGTTCCGCATCTGGAGGGAAATCCTCCTCGACTATATCCACTCCAAAATCCAACTCTTCCAAGCTATCGTCGTCCATCTCATCTCCGGCCAGTCCACCAGCCTCATCAAAGGGTTGTCCTTCATTGAGAACCTGTGCCGTATCTAGCGCTTGCCCCTCGTCCGACACGTGCACCACATCTGACACCGGTTTCTGATTTACCGTCGATTCTTCAACTGCTAGGCCTTCCCCATCTGTGGCATCACCGGCATCCAACAGATCGTCATCTTCTAATACATCCTCTGCGGTGTACCCTAATCGCTCTGCTCGTGCTAGCATATTGAGAAGATCCCGGGATGGAATCGTCTTGAACCGTGCAGCTACAATCTTATCTATCATTGCATCTGACATCTTCTCAATTAACTTGTCTTGTAACTGGTCCATGGTAACGGTATTCCAGTGGTTAACAATTTCTTCCGGCACGGCATTGGACAGATTCTTGCCAAGCTTAGCGAATGCACGCGGAAGCCATTCTGCACTATTGCGTGTGTTGGCAATGTAGTTGAGCTGCATGAATATACATCAGTATAGTAAACTAGCGACCCATCAGATGCCATACTTACAATAAACTCGTGATGGTAATGTGAGCCCTTCAGAGTTGTATTNTCTTGTAATTGGTCCATGGTAACGGTATTCCAGTGGTTAACAATTTCTTCCGGCACGGCATTGGACAGATTCTTGCCAAGCTTAGCGAATGCACGCGGGAGCCATTCTGCACTATTGCGTGTGTTGGCAATGTAGTTGAGCTGCATGAATATACATCAGTATAGTGAACTAGCAACCCATCAGATGCCATACTTACAATAAACTCGTGATGGTAATGTGAGCCCTTCAGAGTTGTATTCCATAACTCCCGTACACATCTGCGTAACACACGGGGTTCGGCAGTAACCATGTGTGCATGTAGTTGGTCACATTTTTCATAGAATTGCTGAGAGATCTCGCCTCTACCGGGCGAATTAAATCCTGACGCCCGATTCATAGCAAGTGGTGTCGGTATGCTAGGAGTAGGGCTAGGTGTAAGAGGCTGTGAAGACCAACTAGGACGTTTGGCAGTCGATGAAATCCTATTTTGCGTATCAACTGATAGCTGCACGGATTGACCGTACGTAGGTGGGACCAAGGCCTGTGGTAGGTGGTTCTCGGTCATATGGATAGCTTCGGAGGACGCAGCATTTACTGTAGGTGGTAGACTCGACATGAGAACACTCCCAGGTTTATGAAGCTGTAAGGCTGATAAAGGGATATGTTGTTGTGGCCTAGATACCATGTTCTGTGCTGGTTGTCGTTGTGATGGTAACTAAGGGAGTGTCAGTACATGGTTTGTCTCGAATGATGCCCAACTCCATGTGTTCTGATACAGTGGATGTGTATACACTTGGTATATAACTATTGAGGCACATGGGGATGTAATACTTGTGTTTGACCTGTCCCTGCCGGGAATTGCATGTAATTCATTTGTGTTTGTTGGTTACCCGATGGGATAACCTGGCCAGATGATGACCTACTCATCGGGTTGAAACCTGTGTTATACGGAGGCCAGTTTTGTATATGTCCGGGACCAGACATTTTTTGAAGCTATTGTTGGGTTCACCAACTCAAGACGGTTGTTTAAACCGTAGATAATTCCCCGCTATTAGATGTCTGTTTAACAAAATTAAACTGATTTGGATTTGCCTGAGCATTACTATTAGCTGACATTGCGATTTTGTACAACTCTTTAGTAGTAGATGTTTCCACGTTATAGAGCGCTTCCGGGCAAACTAACCAGTGTAAACAGTGAAACGCGCAATAAGTTCTACAATAACAAAGCACGGGCGGGTCTTAATCGTCTACTAACAAGTCTTCTTTCGCCTGCAATCTTCTGCTCAAGTACTCAATGCAACAACACGAAGCCCTGGGGTACCGTTTATAAGCACCGATTGTGGGGATGGGCCAACTGATAAGCCGTGATACCGAGATCAACTTTACGATTCCGGGAACTCACCACGCGTATGGGCGGATAATAGTGTGGGGAAAGACACGGGAAATATCGCACAAAAGAGACTCGATTTTTTGGGAAAAAGTTATCAAGAATAAGGTATAACACAGTGAAAAAAAATCGATTAAAATACAAACGTTTGAGCGATTGTTATGGTCTCTCTCAATCTGATGAAGGAATTCTACAAAAGGACAATTATAGTCTTAGCTACTCGTTAAACAAGGTCGTTAAAGTCACGTGATCGTGCATATCATGCTGGTCCTTATTCATCCGTTTTTGTTGCAACAGTCGGAAATGGAAATTAGTAATTGTTGTTCATGTCACAATAATTTGGGAATCATATCTATCAATGTAAAGTCAAGAATATCAATATAAATAAACCTAGGCTATGCTAGTCTATCACGAGAGTTCTTCGTGTAGTATTGTAGCAACAGCTACGACGCCACAATTTCGGTACTGGCTGCCATGTAGCGGGGCAATCTCCAAGTCTTGAAATCCGAGTGTGGCGTCGTGGCGCTCCGCCGGCTGCTATGCATGTACATACACCGGCGGTATCAAAAACAAACTAATGATCCCATCCGACTAACTATCTTAGCAAGGGTGACCCAAACAAGCAACAATCAACTTCTCGAAGTCGCCACTCAGTTCACCCCGTACTCGTGACACCAAAGGTGTCTTGTATCTGGCGTGGTAGGCATTCTTAACACCCTCAGTGAACTGTCTGTTCCAGTGGATGGAAATGATGCGACGAGCCAAAGCCTTCTCATCGGTGCCCACTCCCCGCATAGCCCGCTCGATCTCCTGGGCTGCGTTATCATGGGGGTTCAAGGCGTTGCGTAACTGGTACACCAGGGCATCCTCCATGTGTCCCGAGAATTCCTATAAACAGGATAATTAGTTTATATCCACAGTTACATTGCGTCTCGTGACTATAAAAACTTACACTCTTGAAAACCGACTCCAAATCTCTGCTGTAGGCTCTTCTATACGCATCGGCGATGGCCCGAATTTGCGCATCGTTACGGAGCGCCATGATACTACAAACCTTGATCTCATCGGTACCAGCACGGCCCTCAGTGGCCGAGTATAACTCGCGCACGTCCGTGTCGATCTGTTGCTGGTTGGGGACAACGGAATCTTCAGCCTTCTGAGCACTGAGAATGATCTCGAACATGCGCTTTGTCTTCATGCTGAGATCGCCCTTGACGTCAGCGACCATATCGCGGCGGAAGACGGTGTGGTACATAGACTTGATGGCGTTGATGTCGGCGTTGGATCGACCGAGGAGAACATCGTTCAGTGCACGCTCGTTGGTGCCAGGGCCTTGGACGGCCCGGTGAACCTCGTAGGCGTCGTTAAGGCAGGGACCGCGGACAAGGGCCATAAGGCCGAACTCAAGATTGCCACTAGTCTCAGACTGGACATCCTTAAGCAGGTCGCGACCAAACTGCTGGCGGAAAGAAGCCTTGATAGCTTCTATCTGCAAAGGATCCTTATCGGCCAGAGAGTTGATCAGAAGCTTCTCATTGGTACCGAAACCCTTCATGGCTTTTCTAGCGTCGCCCGCCGCACCGCGCGCATCCCAGTTAATGATCTGTGGGGGACCGTATCCGAGAGACGCCGGTGTTGGCGCACCGTAAGCAGGCTGCTGGTATCCGCCGTACTGGCCCGGGGGAGGTCCCGCAGGCGGGGCATACTGCCCGGGTGGTGGACCAGCTGGTGGCGCATACTGCCCGGGTGGTGGGCCAGCTGGTGGTGCATATTGCTGAGGAGCGCCATATTGCTGCGGGGGAGCTCCGTAGGCGGGTTGTCCGTATTGACCAGGAGGAGGACCAGCGGGCGGGGCATATTGGCCCGGGGGAGGACCGGCAGGTGGCGCGTATTGCTGGTGGCCACCATATTGAGGGGCGCCGTATTGGCCAGGTGGGGGTCCGGAGGGAGGCGCGTACTGTTGTTGGGGAGCGCCGTAACCTGGCTGCTGGTATTGGCCTGGAGGAGGACCGCCAGGAGGAGCATATTGAGGGGCACCGTAGTTAGGTTGAGGGTGAGTTCCGTATTGAACTGGCGGGGGAGCACCATAGCCTTGTCCGTAGTTGTACGACATTATGTGTGTATTTGATGCAAATAAAATCTAAGAAAATGATGAAGAATGGAGTAAGACCTTTGTGTACTTGGAATTAACAAGTTAAATGGTTGGGGTATCTGATTGATGAATGGAAAATAAATCTAGCTCTAGTTAGGCCATCACCCCGCCTTTAAATCCTCTCCACGCGCAACCGTTAGCCGACACCAATCCAGGGACACCAAAGCACCGGACCAGGTTAGCAGAGACCAAATTAGCACAGCCGCTGCTTATCCCCACTTCGAGCTAAACGGCCATTCCCATCCCTTGGGCGTCATCGCGAACCAACCGTCCGACGCCCTGAGCTTCCGTCTGCCTGTGTTCTCCGCATGATTAACGGCGTCGATTACAGATCATCCCGAACCTAAAATATCAACAGTTCATCTAGATATTCTGTCATGGCGTCATCAGTGCGATGGCACCGCGATTGCTGCCTGGTCTATACAGCGAATCCGATCTATACAGGACGCCCGATTGCCAAGAAAATGTAACCGAAACAGGCCCTATTTCTCTTTGTCTTGTGACTTTAACCGTGTTAGCTGTTATCGTAGACTATCATGTGTATCGATAAGTTGGCTTGAGGTCCGTTTCGATCAGGGAACTAAAGGTTGATAGAAAGATACTATCATTGGATAATTTGACACACAATTCCTCAGGAACTGCGAATCTACCTTGTTCTGCCACAAGGCAGACATGCCACAGGAGGCTTTGACAGAATCATGACCGTTCACAGCCCGCTTAGTAGCGTCACCTATAATCCCAGCCAGAATTATGTCATAAGTGGGGCAACTGTTCTTTAACCCTGGAAATTATATAACCCTATAAATCACAGCCGTTGTACAAGTGAACGCATTCGGAAACATTTGCTGGAAGTCCCGGAAGGGATATGTTGATTATGGTTGCTATTCAACCAGACTATTACTGTATATAATGATTATCGGATGAAGCCATTTGACAAAATGACCCAATCCCCCAATGGATTTACAAAATCCATACCCCAATACCAGCTCCAACCAAGGCGATCATGTCCAATGAGTTGATGAGAGATGAGGCAGAACTGGGCGTATCAGTTGCCGATGAACTTGCCGATGGAGCGTCTGTGTTTGTGTGTGTAGTAGAAGAAGTAGCCGAAGTGGCGGAAGAAGAGGCGGAGGTGGAAGACGAAGCAGAGCTAGTAGAAGTAGAAGTGTAAGAGGAGGAGGAATATGGGACAAGGCTGGAGGTAGACGAAGGAGAACTCGAAGCATACCCAATAGCGATGCTGTTCGAGTTACCAGCGGGGTAACACTCAGTGCCTGAAGCCATCGGAACAACGGCTGACCAGTCTCCACCAACGCATCTTTGGTATCCGGTTGTCAAGCAGTTCCAGGAACCTTCGGGGGAGCAAGATGAGTTTTCAGTTTCAGCGGTTGCTTTAGAGTTGATAGTGTCGCGGGCCATAAGGTCGAGATGGCGAAATGGAGTGGCGGCGGCCGCTACGCCGATGAAGAGTGATGCGACGAAAGTTTTGAGCTGCATGGTGATTGTAATTTGTAGACCGTTGTGTGGGGTCGGTGGTGGCGTTGATAATAACACAGGGTATGTGAATCAGGTTTAAGGCGAAGTGACGAAAGATGTTTGATGGTTGTGATGATACCGCCGCAAACCTGAAGATGACGAGGCGTGAAGGAAAAGAAGTTTGAAGAGGAGAAAAAGATTGTAAAAAATCTGACAAGTAACGACAAATAAATTACATGAGTGGTTTCCTCTTCTGCTCCTTCTATTTCTACTTAGGAAA
Source organism: Huntiella omanensis (assembly GCA_000833645.1). Taxonomy (NCBI): domain Eukaryota; kingdom Fungi; phylum Ascomycota; class Sordariomycetes; order Microascales; family Ceratocystidaceae; genus Huntiella; species Huntiella omanensis. Next base: position 27,914 of record JSUI01006502.1, on the reverse strand, counting down.
CTACACTACTTGTACCATCATCAGACGAAACCAAGCATCTGTTTGCTTCACATACCACAACGTCCGACCCCATTTGACCCAATCGAGCTGTGCAAGCACCACGTATTTCCGTTGCTTCGTTGGGAAATAGCCCGCCATCCAAACGGCAAGTCTGGGCTGGTACTACGACAGCGGATGCATACAAAAAGCAACATTTTGGGCTGCAAAAACTGCAAGGACTGCACAGGTGTCGCCTGTGTAATGCTGTTAACCGCGGATGGGCTGCCATCTCCAAACAAGCTGCAGTGTGTGCCGCCGGTGGATGCGTGAAGTGGTGGGAACAGCCGCTCTCTGTGGAATGAGAGACGGAGACTTATCGAGTGAAGCGGGGCAAACGTGGTCGAGTGTCGGGTGCAAGGTCACTTGAGCGAGGCGAATAAGTAGGTAGTGCCAAACATGTGGACACAAGTATCAATCAAATTAAGTGTATTTGTCTAACAAATTCATAGTCACGTTTATAGTTACTTGCAGACCGGCAGACCATGTCCCACCATGAAGCACTGTCAATCTGTCGCACGAGCAATGCTAATTCCTTAAAAAGGCCCTCTGAACCGGCTTCACCACATGAGCGCAACCGCCGCGCCAATCGCCCCAGCCACCAGCGATCCTGTCATCCGTCCATTCCTCGATCCGCTAGATACCACAACCGGCGAGGTGCTGGTGCTGTTTGAAACGGGGTAGCCCGTACCCGAACCGTAAGCAGCCGTCGATGTACCAGTCCACAGGGAGGTTCCAGACTGGTAAACAGTGACGGTGGTAGCCTCGGGTTGTGCCTGAATAGGGACAACGGAATACCCGGTAGTCGAGGTTGATGACGAAGAGGCCGTGGCATCAAGTGTGGTTGTGACGTATACAGTGCGGATGGTGGAGGTTGCGGTAGTCTCTGTGATTGGTACAACTGTGTAAGTGGACGAAGAAACAGTAGCGTCGGCAGCAGCGACTGCAGAGGCCAAGACGGCGCTGGTGAAGAGAGTGTTGGCNTAGTCGAGGTTGATGACGAAGAGGCCGTGGCATCAAGTGTGGTTGTGACGTATACAGTGCGGATGGTAGAGGTTGCGGTAGTCTCTGTGATTGGTACAACTGTGTAAGTGGACGAAGAAGCAGTAGCGTCGGCAGCAGCGACTACAGAGGCCAAGATGGCGCTGGTGAAGAGAGTGTGGGCACGCATTGTGGGGTTGAGCCGCAAGACTAGGGTTTAAACGGAATCCGGGGGTGAAGCGATGAATCGATGACGACCGTAAAGCAGACAATCAGGACAAGGCTACCGGAAGGACAATTCAAAGACAATGATCCGATTGGAGAAGCAGTTAACCGTAACTGAGGAATGAGGAATAGAAAGAGGATGAAAGGATGCAAGTATCAGTTGGCGATGATAGATGCAGGTATCGTGACAAAAGAGCGATGTGAGAGGTGATGCGGCCGTCCGTCTGGCAGAAAAGCCGCCCTTTATGGCAGCGCACAAACATGCATGGCACAGATTCAGCTAGTAACCCACCATAAGACGACCTGTTTCTATGGCTACTTGTTAATTCATGGGGTTGGTGTCTCTGATGCCCAACATGAAAGTTTCGGCGACTTTCAGAAAAGGGGACACTGTGACATTCGGTGAGACCTCTGTAGGTCTTTGTTTGAATAGAACGGGGTTTGACATTCACATGCCAATGGAGACTATTGTCTGTCAAAACATTCCCCTGTCAGGGAATTCAGTTGCACTGACGAAAATCGTGGAGGTTGTTTACACTTGATGATGGGAGCCAATGACAGCCAGGACATTGAAGCTGCCCCGACAACTAGGGTTTTTCAAAAGGGTTACCAAAGCAGCCTTGTAGGGTCTGCTCTAGAGTGCAACCCATCGCGATTTCTCAAGATGAAGTCATTGGACGTCCAAGACTAGGAAATAAAAGTCAATTATAATATAAATTGCCATCTGTACCACACCTTGTCGTGGTCGTTCATTTTCGCATCAATTCCCTCTTCTAAAACATCCAACAGAATATTTACAAGATGGTCGGTGTCGGTGGCATGGCAGAATATCGCAAGGAGCAGGAGCGACTGCGCGATCTAATTGAAAAACAACGTCAAACAAGTCAGAAATTGGTGCGTACTGATTCCCACCCCAATAATTTCCGTGTCGCGTCGGCTCTAACAACTGATTGAATGTATATAGAGCGAAGTCGAAGACAGAATATCCCAGCTAGAGACCAATTATCTTGATGCGACACCAAGCGGCAACATCATCGTCGGGTTTGACTCGTACATCAAGGGAATCAATGCTGCCCAGCGCAAACGTCTAGCTGCACCCGACCAAAACAGGCTATTCTCGCGATCCTCAGTTTCCTACAAACCAAACAGTAACACGGTACGTTATCTGATCCGTATAAGCAACTTCACATCCTAACGTCCTCTTGTATCGTCCTACAGGAATCCACCAACTCTGGCTCTACGACGGGCGCTCCTACGCCCACGTTCAAGAATGATTCAAACAACCATACCCCGACATCAGCTACACACCCATCAGGAGCAGGCAGAGCGGGCAAAAAGAAGAAGCCAGTGGTACAGGAAGACGATAGTGAAGTCGAGGCTGGACCATCCAATTCGCGCAAGAGGATCAACTTTGGGGCTGGCCGGAGGTGAGAGTGTGTCATGGAAACAGGATTGCTTGACCACGGAACTGAGTATGACCAGGGCGAGAGAAAACCAAACCAGGAACTACGGGTAGAGTGTGGTATGCGCGAGAAGATGCCATACTTGGCCACACCGAGATGCACGAAGGTCAACCATGGCCGTATCTATCATTTATGCGTCATGACTCCTAAATGAGCCGGAATGGACTATTCAGCAACGGAAGCTGTGCATTTGATGCTTTGTACGAATTGGTACCCTTCTTAGTATCCCTCCACAATTGTCTTATGTCGCACAACAAATCCTACCAGCCAAACCCGCAGATTCCTAACGGCAGGCTCGGCCATATGCCCGTGCTCTGTCGGCGATCCGCGTCTGACGGCCCGGAGACTCCCTTTTTCTTGCATCCAGAACGGCCGAAATGCCAGGTTATCCCCTGACCCCGTAGCATCTCCGTACGCATTGCAACTTTGTTTTTTTCAGCCGGTTAGTCAGATCAGATGGCCTGTATCTGGCAGTCCGATCATTGACTTGAAACGAAAGTAGAGTTGTCACTCGAGTTTTCGGGATGGTGAGTAAAAAGGAACAGACGTGCATGCTGGAGGTAGTTGGTGGGTTACAGTTGGCAGGTCAGACCCCACTGGTGCAACAAAAGCTGTCAGACGAGCGGGGTTGGTACCGAGGGCACATCTTCAGTCGTATGTATAGCCCTTCGACAATCTGACGAGGCCCCGGCTTGTGTTGTATTTTGCAGACGGGGAAGATCCTTTTGGTCACGGACAGTGACGAGTCGTACGGTAATTCAAATTTTGCAGACGGAAAGAGGGGAGAGACTTGGCGGCCAATGAATTGCGGGGCGTGTAAGACTGCGGATTTGGGATTTGACGTTGGCGGGGTGCATTTATGACTAAGGTTTTATGTCGGTTTAGTCGGAGGTTGCCGTTTTATTTTCGGTGAGCCTGCAGATTCGATCGATGATGTCGGTAGGCTCGTGTTCCGGGCCTATGGATGGATCGAAGCTGTATGTGCCAGCTGACGATTGGTTCAGTAGTAATTATATGTCTTTAGTCTAGAACTGATTTATGGACTAGTTTAGTGAAGACGACATAGCGTGGCGAAATTGTCCAAGATGGTGTTTGACGCTATATTTCAACGTCATTTTTGTGTCCTGGTGATGTGTACACCTGCATATGTATTGGTGTCCGTTCAAAATTGGTCTTAAATAACGGTGACGGGTACCAGCGCCCGAGGTGCGGATTATAATTTCACCGTTGGGAGAAACGCCTTTACGATGAGGTCCAGTAGAATCCTCCATAGCCAATCTGACCAAAGACTTTCTTTTCTTTCCGGTCATGTCTCTTTATAGCCACCCTTCGGGTGCGGAAATACCATATCTGATGGGTGGTCAGGGCAGAGAAAGTCCATGACAAATCCGGTCAGACTGTGCATATGCAGCATTTATCATGTTTGCAGTGCTTCCGATGAGAAAGGCAGTATTAAGAGCGGAATATGACTTGGGGGCATCTGCTATGTAAATAAGAACCATGGATTTTTGAATCTTTCCATATTTCCATATGAACTTCTCTTTGTTGATGTACATATCAAGGGCTACTCCGAGAGCCATACCGGAAAAGTACCAGACTTTAGACCAATCCTACTCGACCCATCACACCAACGCGCCCGCTTCTTCACGGCCTTTTGGAAAAAAGAAAAAAAACGCCACAAGACGTAAAATTTGGTTACTCATGTACTTCTAAGTTATAACCTGAATAGGTAATCTATTAAGTGACCCGGCCTGCCGCTTCCCGGACTTGAATGCTACCGGAACCCACCAATTTGGCCCCATTACCTCGCCCCGCCCTGGCTTTAAGTCACTGCAGGTTTGCCGCACAGCCATTAGGCCTCTGCTTCTGGGGGCCAGGCTTTGGAAAATCCACCCTCGAGATGTGCATTTAAAGAACGGTTTGCGGCCGAATACCTCAGAATACGGGGTTTGACATTGCACAAAGACCGAACCGAACTGGATAAATTACCGTATTAGGTGCCATGGATACTTCCGACGCCGTGTTACCAGTGGCGGTATGCTTTATCCTTTGTGTGATTTTCGAGTCGTCATGATGTGCAATATCATGGTTGATTAGATATCCACTTGCCTGCATCCACGCCCCCTCCTCCCGTCTTCTCCACCAAATCCATGTTCCTACCATAGTTTTATCTCATGTGCATGGCACCCCGTCAGCATACACAAACGTATCATTCCGGTTCCCGCTTCCTTCAGCGCTCCATCCAACCATATCTAATGACACTCGGCCTATTTCCCGCAACATCCGCTAAAACTCCCGAACCTGACCCTGTCGTGATTCGCCCGGCGTAGGAATCTAATCATTCATCCATGGACTGGGCTGGCCAGAAGCCTACTTTCTTGGCCTACATACATACTATAATCATGACCACATGAGCCTGTCCGGGTTTGTGCCAGTTCGTTAGATGCGTGTTTGACCGGCAGGATGGAGGGGGGTAGTCATTTGGCGAAGACAGGAAGAGGCGGACATGGCGCCATGTACGTTTCTTCACGGCGAGACGTATGTATAAAAGGAAGGGTGGCGGCTACCTTGATCGGGAACAGCGACGTCGAGGTTGGTTGTTTATTCTTTGTTTTCGGCATTTGCGTGCATTGTTATCACTTGTGCACTCCTTGTTAGTTCCTCTTTGTTGGAAATCTGGAATCTCGAGGTTCCCGTTTTTGTTAATTCTTTGAGCCAGTCTGACAGATTATCCGCTCCCCTGGGCACAAACCCCCAGAAGACTGAGCACCTTGCCATCGTCCGTGTACATACATCGGTACATCGTGACCAAAGTTAGTAATCGTAACCCGACAATTAAGCCGGCACAATGGCTCCCATTTGGCCCCTGTCATGGGTTCTTGAAGAACTCTTCGGCATGTATAACGTTCAACCAAGTACTGCTGACTCGCCCAAGAATGATATTTCACATGGCTTAAAGGAGGTTCCCTTCAGCCTAGATATTCTTCTGCAAGATCCATGGAAACCCATGTTCCTTGTTATCGCCATCGCCTTCGCTATTTCACTTTACCGCCATGTCCGCATGACAACAAGTACGTGGTTAAGCTTTTCGCATGTCCATTCCTTTGCAAATCAACATTCCCCTGGACCCCCGCCAGAAAGTAAACGTCAGTCTTGGCCGTCGGAGAAGTCAACATGCAGGCACATTGAACCAACTAATCAGGTGGGAATACCCCGCGTTCCGGATTTCTGTTTGGGAGAAGCGGTATCCAATGGGTAAGTGTTGCTTTGTTCCTGTTTTCTTTCCAACACTCTTCGCTTTCTGCATTCTTTGTATGGATCCTACAAAGATTCGATGACGTTTTGTCTGTTCTGCATCCATTGTTTGAGACCCGGAGTCGGCCTTGCAGAAGTCTCCTGTTTCTGACTTCATATCTTTGTACACACTCAACCAACAAAGCCTGTATCCACTCATCGTCGATATCATGATGCGTGGCCAGAAAACGACTATAAAAGGATGATACCAATCATCTCTACAGCCCCATATCAAACTCCAAATCATCACATTCATCTTCCAAACTTTATATCAACCCCACGCTTACCAAAAATGACTAGCATTCGCACCCGTGACCTTGTCAGTTCCAAGGAACGCTTCCTCAAGAACTCACCTTACACCGACAAGCAACATCTAACCGACTTATGGAATATCCGCTTTGAAGACGCTCTTTTGGCTCTCGCCCTCGAGTGCTTCAAGCCCGTTTCAAAAGACTACGCTGTTTCTGATTACAAGACTGTTTTCAACTGGGGGGAAGTCTTTAACAAGCTGCAAAGTCGGGTTGGTGAACATGCACCTCATTTTCAACAACGCAGTTATCACATTGTTGCTTTCCGTTCCAAGTTGAAGGATATGGATTCGTATCCTGACCTCGGAAAACTTGACAAGGATGCTCATATTGAAGCCACTGCTGGTGGTATTCTCAAGTAAGTTATCATTCCTCTAAGCAGGCTCTATATAGTGAATTGACCAATATCATAGGTACTGGTGGGGTACTCCTGACTCTCACCGCCGTAACTTGGCCACTTGCATTTGGCCTTCAAGAGAAAAGGCCACTGCTGCCTCCAGATGCCCAAATCACATGAAGGCCATTCGTGTTGGTGCTCCTTTGTATGCTATGTATAGTATTGAGATATACGAGCTCAATATCTCTGCAGGGTGCAAAAGTTACGAAATCAAGTATATCGGTGAACATGGGGCTACTGCCGGCAGTTCCCGTCGTCACTAGTCCTTCGGTTATTCAGTGATATCCCATATTTTTGTTATGTTCTCATTGCTTGCGTTCCGTTTGTCTGTTTAGATTTTGAATTTACCTCGTTCTTAACCTACTTATTGGGATCCCCGTGACTGTGTCCATACACAAGCAAGAAGAAACCCAAAATGAATCTCCAGTGTCACCATCTTTTCTAACGTATAAATCACTTGACCCTCTTGTTCAGATGTTGAACGTCCCAAATAACTGCTTTGGGACAGTTCTTATACAAATGTTTGTGTGTTACCATAGTATTGACTCGAAGTGGGTCTTCGTTTGGAACTAACCCCCACATATGTCTATAGGGTTAAGGCCGTCCATTGGTAGCCGTGTTGATGTCGAGCTGGCCGCAAAGCACGATAACTCTTCAAAGTACTGCGTTACGTCCAACCCAACTTCCGAGATATAAGTTCGTACTTGAATTGATTTGTCTCACCAGCCAAGATACCCTCCTTTCCGGGGTACATTCCAACCCAACTTCACTTCTTTTCCAAACGTGGGGCCCTTTACAGTGCCTTTAGCTCTATTAGGATATTCTGCCGGGCGGTGAAATCACACTGGAGGGGCAGCCACAGAGCCCACGAAATTTCTGACGTTAGATACCAGCCGAAATTCCAGCAGCCTCTGACACCGCGATTAACGCCCTAGTCAAAGGAAATACCATCCCCACATCGAAATATCGCCAATTTTCGGCCGACCACACCCGTTCATCCCCCTTGACAGCCTCACGTCTATTTTGACCTCGTCTCTTTCCACTATATACACAACCCCCACCATTCCCGCAAATATGGCTGATGTTACCAAGGATGTTGCGCCCGTCACTTCGGTTCAAGTGGAGGCTCTTGTAAGATGATACCCCCCGCCCGATACCCATCATGAGACCCCCGACTGGCACACGGGGCCGATCCCGATATCACCCCCACCGGCCCGTGTCCGTACCATTCCGACCCTACCCCTCTATCACCGGGTGGTCCCTGCCCTGTGACCCCTCGTCGTCACCGCCTATAGCCACATGGCCCCTACTACCTCTTCGGTTCATCGTCATACTAACCCAGCATTGTCACGATAGGTCGTTCTGAAGATCGCCAAGCACTCCTCTTCGTCGTTCCCTTCCTCCGTCACCGGTGGCCTTGTCGGTCTTGACACTGAGACTTCTTTCGAGATCACCAACTCGTTCGCCTTCCCCGGTGCCGACTCCAGCTCCGACCACTCGGACCCCCACTCTGCTACCTCTATCCCCCGCCAGAAGGCCGGTATTGCCTACCAAGCTGACATGCTCCGTCTCCTGAAGGAGGTCAACGTCGATGCGAACACTGTCGGTTGGTACACCAGCGCTGCCATGGGCAACTTCTACAACACCTCTTTCATCGAGAACCAGTACCACTACCAGAAGGACAACGCCAAGGCCGTTGCCCTTGTTCACGATGTCTCTCGCAGCTCCCAGGGTACTCTTAACCTGAAGGCTTTCCGTCTGACCCCTGTCTTCATGACCGCCTTCAAGGAGAACAAGTTCACCACCGAGACGTAGGTGTTTTTTCTGTATGACGAGTATATGCGCAGCTGAAGCTAACTATGATGTACAGTCTCCAAAACCTGAAGCTCTCCTTCAAGGAGATTGTTGAGGAGGTTCCCATCGTCGTCCACAACTCCCACCTTCTTACCACTTTCCTTCACCAGCTTCCCCAGGCCTCCTCCACCGCCGAGATCGCCATGCCCCGTTCCCTGGCCGAGATCGAGCAGGGTCCCCAGATGCCCCTGTACCCCTCCATCGACAACCTGGACCTCTCGATCGACCCCTTCCTTGAGAAGACCTGCGACCTGCTCCTCGATAGCATTGAGAACCACACCGCCGACCTGAACAACTTCCAATACTACCAGCGCCAGCTCGGCCGTGAGCAGACCAAGATCACCCAGTGGCAGACCAAGCGCAAGGCTGAGAACGCCGCCCGCGCCGCGTCCAACCAGGACCCTCTTCCTGAAGATGAGTGGCAGCGTCTGTTCAAGCTTCCCCAGGAGCCCAGCAAGCTCGAGGGTATGCTGAACGCTAAGCAGATCGAGCAGTACTCGAAGCAAGTCGACATCTTCTCGGCCAACATCTCCGCTAAGATGTTTGCTGTCCGCGACAACCTTCTGCCCAAGGCTGTTTAAAAAGGTGATCTAACGGTTTGGTTGTGGGGTTGTGTTTCTCATGCATGGCTGTATGAACAAAGTTTTTGTTTCTTGTGGTTTCTTTTTTGTTTGTTTTGCTTCTTTTCTACTCGGGCCTTTTTTTGTCTTTGTTTACATTCATTGTACCGGCGATACCAGCTTTCGATGTTTGGCTTTTTCCTAGGGCTAAAGAAGGGTATCAGCACGATGGGTGACGTGGAAACGTGGTCTATCAGTGCTGATATCATTCGGTTGTCTTAGAGGATGGGTCATATGGAGAAGCCTTAAAAGTGTATTTCAGTNTTTCTTTTTTGTTTGTTTTGCTTCTTTTCTACTCGGGCCTTTTTTTGTCTTTGTTTACATTCATTGTACCGGCGATACCAGCTTTCGATGTTTGGCTTTTTCCTAGGGCTAAAGAAGGGTATCAGCAGGATGGGTGACGTGGAGACGTGGTCTATCAGTGCTGATATCATTTGGTTGTCTTAGAGGATAGGTCATATGGAGAAGCCTTAAAAGTGTATTTCAGTGTTTTTCTCATCACAGTTGATCATAGTTGGCATTGAGTTCTTTAAAGTCCTAGGGTCGTTAGCTTAATGTTTGGCAGACTCTTGGTCAATATAGGTCTCAAATGTTAACGGTACCAATCAAATGATTGATGCATAAAAGCCCGGATAGCGGGCAATGGAAGAGTTATCGTGTCTTTAGAGTCTTTGGTTGCGTTTCCTTTTCCATGGGTTGGCGGAGGAAAATGGACTGGGCAAAGTATAGAAGCGGTGATATCGGACNTTAATGTTTGGCAGACTCTTGGTCAATATAGGTCTCAAATGTTAACGGTACCAATCAAATGATTGATGCATAAAAGCCCGGATAGCGGGCAATGGAAGAGTTATCGTGTCTTTAGAGTCTTTGGTTGTGTTTCCTTTTCCATGGGTTGGCGGAGGAAAACGGACTGGGCAAAGTATAGAAGCGGTGATATCGGACTGGACACAACGGCCTAGTATGCATGTTTGTGTGGCGTTTGGCTTTTTTGTTATCTGGGTTGGATTTTCAATTACAAAAAATCTATCAAAAAGCAAGATATTGCAAGTTGTCTTGGGCCACGTGAATGTGAGATGTGGGGAGTTGAAGGTTTAGGGAGTGAATCATGTTCACTCTTGGTCGAGTAACGTTCTTTCGATCAACCATGTGCTCAAGATTAAGTATTTTAGCTGGTCGTTTGTATGTGGTAAGGGTTTGGCGAGGACTGGGGTATATAGAATTACCCCTCCAATCAACCCCGCCATCAGGCACATGTTGAGAGTTGGAGGGGCGGGTATTACGATGTTACATAGAGTCAGATCAAGGTATTGTCAAACGACATTTGAGCTGGCTGCGCTAGTTGTTGTCGTATTTGTTGGGCAGTTTTTATGTAGCTTTTGACATGTGCTTCTTGATATTATCCCAACAGAAGTTACTTGACATGTGAAAGTGCTTGAACTGGGGTCAAAGGTGATTTTTTCTGTAGATAGGGTCCACTATCTCATGATTGATAAGAACCTCGAGTGCTTGCATAACACTCCAATACGACAGCTATAACATGACAAACTCGAGCAAAAACAGAGTGGCCGTCAAACCAGGGCTACTGAAAAATATGGCAAAAAAGATGCAACTAAGAAGCTATAGGCAGGGACCCCCGACCAAGACCTAGGATGGAGGACAGCTTCCTCTTACTTAAAACGGAGTAGCCGGCAAGTGTGGCCAAGTGTACACGGTGAATATCGGCTAATAGCTGTTCAAAGGAGCCGTTTCTTCGCATGTATACAGCCGTTGTATATGCGGGCGTCAATAGGCCAAGACAATGGGTGGTTATGTTTAGGGTCGGTTGTGGTGGTCAAGGTGACAATGGATAAGCAAGTGGAAAAAGTTTTCAGCGCTAAGTATTGTTGATTTAGGAAGAATCGATAACAGGTTTTATAGGTGATGCATATTGATATAAGACTGCGTTGTTTTAACTACAGCAATGGATTCTTTCAGTGCCCTGGATCGTAAAATGTCTTGAAAATAGTGAGACATTTGTAAGCCTCGTAGTTACTAATTTGCCCCGCGATCTCCGTCGTGTTAGACAAACCTCACGGGGATTGACGACCATCAAGGTCCATCCCGCTCGGTCAAAGGTACCGTATAGGCTAAACTCTTGTGTCTAGCTACCTCTGTAAATCTTGCTCTGTCCGATGATTCTTTCCAGGGGCAATATTAGTGGCCATCCTACATAGTCGTGGACGCCGGGACCCTGAAGGCCGGTTGATATCAGGCGGGGCATGCAGTAAATTGAGCCCCTCGTCTGACGCAGGCACCTTACCCCACCAAGCGCTACAGCGGCATATTTTTTTTCTGTCCCTACGCGGAAGCTAGGTGCGTACAGGTGGATGGATTTTTTGCTACTTAATTTCGTCGTCTCCGCTTCTTCTTGGTGGAATCTTTCTTCTTTCTTTCCCTTCTTCCTTCTCTTATCCGCCTCACCCTTTTTTTTTCTCAACAACCCCACACGATGTCTGCTCCCGCCCAGGTTTTCAAGGTCGCTGACCTGTCCCTCGCCGCCTTCGGCCGCAAGGAGATTGAGCTCGCCGAGAACGAGATGCCCGGTCTCATGGCCACCCGTGCCAAGTACGCCGCCGACCAGCCCCTCGCTGGTGCCCGTATTGCTGGCTGCCTGCACATGACCATCCAGACTGCCGTCCTCATCGAGACCCTGGTTGCCCTCGGTGCCGAGGTCACCTGGACTTCGTGCAACATCTTCTCCACCCAGGACCACGCCGCTGCTGCCATTGCCGCTGCTGGTGTGCCCGTCTTCGCCTGGAAGGGTGAGACCGAGGAGGAGTACAACTGGTGCCTTGAGCAGCAGCTGAACGCCTTCAAGGATGGCAAGAAGCTTAACCTGATTCTCGATGACGGTGGTGATCTTACCCAGCTTGTCCACTCCAAGTACCCTGAGATGCTCAAGGACTGCTTCGGTGTCTCTGAGGAGACCACCACCGGTGTCCACCACCTGTACAAGATGCTCAAGAACAAGGAGCTCCTTGTCCCCGCCATCAACGTCAACGACTCCGTCACCAAGTCCAAGTTCGACAACCTTTACGGCTGCCGCGAGTCCCTCATTGACGGTATCAAGCGCGCCACTGATGTCATGATTGCTGGCAAGATCGCCGTTGTCGCTGGTTTCGGTGATGTCGGTAAGGGTTGCGCCATGGCCCTTCAGGGTATGGGTGCCCGCGTTCTCGTCACTGAGATCGATCCCATCAACGCTCTCCAGGCTGCCATGGCCGGCTTCCAGGTCACCACCATGGACAAGGCTGCTTCTCAGGGTCAGATCTTTGTCACCACCACCGGTTGCCGTGACATTCTCGTCGGCCGCCACTTCGAGGCCATGCCCAACGATGCCATTGTCTGCAGTAAGTTTATTTGAATACTCACAGTCTCGCCTGGGCTTATACTAACATATATCTTCTCTATAGACATTGGTCACTTCGATATCGAGATTGATGTCGCTTGGTTGAAGGCCAACGCCGCCTCGGTCCAGAACATCAAGCCCCAGGTCGACCGCTTCACCATGGCCAACGGCCGTCACATCATCCTTCTCGCCGAGGGCCGTCTGGTCAACCTTGGCTGCGCCACTGGCCACTCTTCTTTCGTCATGTCGTGCTCCTTCACCAACCAGGTTCTTGCCCAGATCCAGCTCTTCAAGTCTGGTGATGCCGCTTTCTGCAACAAGTTTGTCGAGTTCTCCAAGCTCGGCAAGCTCGAGACTGGTGTCTACGTCCTGCCCAAGATTCTCGACGAGGAGGTCGCCCGTCTTCACCTTGCCCACTGCAACGTCGAGATGACCACCCTCACCCCCGTCCAGGCTGAGTACCTGTCTCTTCCCGTGGAGGGTCCCTACAAGGCCGAGATGTACGTTGAATTCCTTTGTGATTGTATCTTTGAATATCTTGCTAACCGATTTCTTACTATAGCTACCGCTACTAAGCGGCTGATTTTGCCTTTTAATAACAACAAAATTACCACCCTCTTCACTAAAATCCCAGTGCACTTTTAACATAGCACATCGGGTTCATTTTTTCTTACGCGCCTCATGACCTTATTCTTTTTTTCGGGATTTTTACAGCGGGACTTTTCAACAAAATAACGGGATTTGTGTTTCTTGTCTTTGGTTTTTTCGGTTTTCTTTTCGGCCCAGCTATCTTTGAATGTTACCAGCGTATATGGCTAGCTTCTTTGATGGTATAAATAAATGTAGTTTCGGGCACTTTATGTTTTGTTCTGATGTTGTTTTATGTGTTTATATATCTGTCTAAGCCAAATGCTTCTGCTCAGGGACAATAGTCAGAAGCTTACCCTCAGTAGCCGCCTGGTACACATTATCCANTGTCTTTGGTTTTTCGGTTTTCTTTTCGGCCCAGCTATCTTTGAATGTTACCAGCGTATATGGCTAGCTTCTTTGATGGTATAAATAAATGTAGTTTCGGGCACCTTGTGTTTTGTTCTGATGTTGTTTTATGTGTTTGTATATCTGTCTAAGCCAAATGCTTTTGCTCAGGGACAATAGTCAGAAGCTTACCCTCAGTAGCCGCCTGGTACACATTATCCAAAGCCCAAACCTCCATCTTCTTCTGCGTCTCCACAGTCCAAGTTCCCATGTGCGGAACAAGTATGACCTTGTCATTAGACAAAAGTCCAGGGTGAACGGTAGGCTCATTCTCAAAGACGTCTAATCCAGCCGAAGCAACCTTTCCCGAATCAAGAGCCTCAACAAGGGCAGCTTCATCCATGACAGCTCCACGAGCGGTATTAACAATGACAACACCGTCCTTCATGAGCTTGAATTGTTCAGTAGAGATGGTGTGCCGGGTGTTGGCCTGAATTGTTAGTCATTTCTCTCATCTTTTGGAGTTGGCTAACTTACGTTGAGAGGGAGGTTCAAACTGAGCACGTCACTACCCTTTAATAAGGTTTCGAAATCAACGTACTTGGCACCTTCTTCCAAGTCCTCGGATAGTTTCGTCCGGTTATAATACCAAACCTCCACGCCAAAAACCTTTGCCTTCCGGGCGAAATTCCGACCGATCCCGCCCATGCCGAGGATACCTAGGACTTTTCCTTGCGGGTCATGTTGATATGGGATACCGCCTTTCCAAAGGCCCTTGCGGAGGTAACTCATGCCGATGTTGAATCCTCTAAGGGCACCCAGCATGAGAAACACGTTAGTATCGGCGGTGGCATCGTCGACGGCGGTGGGTGTATTGGAGACTTTGATGCCGCGGGCGGTGCATGCGGCGACGTCGATTTGGTCGTAGCCGGCTCCGTTGTGGCAGATGTATTGGACGGTGGGGGGCAGAGCGGAGATTAAGTCGGCGTTGAAGAGGCCGGTTTGGGAGGCGGAATGGAAGGTGCGGTAGATTATGGTGGTGGAGGAGAGGCGGGTGGATAGTTCGGTGAGGAAGGAGGGGCGGTCGGTGGAGGTTGGAGTGAGAATGTCGGCGATGGTGGCGAGTTTCGAGAGGGTTTCGTGGGCGCTGGGGGGGTTAGCTTGGGGGTGTTTGGGAATGGGGGGGAATACGTACAGTTCAATCTCGCCCAGAATTAGAACTTGGGGTTTCGTAGACATTTTTATCGGTGGGTGGTGGATATAGAGGAATTCACGTTACAGAATAGATTATCAACATGCAGTTATAGATACATATAGTTAAAAGTGGATACCCCCTCACCGAAGGGAAGGTCCGCCAATCCTAGGCGATAAGAACCCGACGAGTCAAATCAACTATGCAAACACGTCAAATAGAGGGAAATGATGTCATTAGATTAGTCGGGGTTATGAAAGTTGTACATACAGCGGATATGACACAGGCCGTTTAGTAATCCGAGCGAAGAGTTGAGACACCGGTATCCGGGGCGGTGAATTTCTCGGGCGGTAATTCCGTCAGGCGTATTACAAGCCTGGATAGGAAATCCCGCGATGGAAAGAAGATGACTAAGAATCAGGAAGTTTGAGGATATGAAATGACGCATGTCTTGAAAGATCACCAAGGACAAAATGTAAATGTAAATGAGATGGCTATTGAATACGAAAACTCCAGAAGAAAAAAAATCAAAACGAATAACTAAAAACGGCAGGGATATAAAGTGAATGTATAGCCAATCAACATGACAAGAGGAAAATCGGCCGTTAGATAAACAAGAACGCAGAAAAAGCAAAAAGGAAAGCAATGTAAGACGTGAGACAGCACGTAAGTGGTTACCCCGATATGTATCCAGATGCAAGGTTATAACTAACGTGATGATACTGTCCATGTTCAATACATTTCTAGCCGTCAAGTCTCCTTGATAAAAAAGGAGACTTATATGGGAAATCAAAGTTCCAAAATCAAAAGAGACTGTAGGCTATGGCCATTCCAGTCTCTTGAATTCCAAGTAAACGCAAAACAAACAATGAAAATCAGAAAAAAAGGATGCAAACCGAAAACACACAGGCAAACCACCGCACAAGAAAGCAAATGTATATGTTGTCGTAGTTGTAGAAAATTGTCGGCCGTTAAAGATGAGATAGATGGGGTAGGGGAAGGTAGTTGTTGATAAAGAAAGAATATGACGCTGGCTGACGACCAGAGAAAGTTGATGGAGTCGCCATGGGCACAGCAATTATAATTGTGTGATAAAGGAGGGGAATTAGGCGGCGAATGTGAAGGGGCTTTTTTGGTTGTTAAAAAGTAGTATAGCGAGAGAAGAAGAGGTAAAGACTGTGAAGAATTGAAGATTGAAAGAAAACAAAAAAAGGCAAAGAATGCAAATGTTCGGAACAAAGAGAAATCCAATGAAATGGTCTTCTAAAGTCGCTCGATATAACAAAAAAAGGAAACAGAAATGTTTTACAATGCGGCATCTAGACATGGAAGATACAGCTTTTGACGGGGACCAAACCAACTTCAATGAGATATGACGATATCACCACCTTGATCCAAAACTCGTCATGTCAACACATCAACTGCTGCCCTACAACAGTGACGCCGACTCAACGTGTCTAATCTGGGGAAGATGATCCGGCATACGAGCCTGGTGAGAATGGTCTGCATACATAGGACGCATCTGTGAAGTTCCGCCCAAAGCAGGGTCAATAGACGAGCTGTGGTATTCGTAACCGTTACTCTGCGGTGGACTGTTTGAGTTCATCCCATTATCATAGCTGCATGAGCTAGCCGTTGGAGTCGGGGTAGGATAACTGCTAGCAACGGGGGTCGTAGGCTTATTGTATCCTTGGTGTGCAACGGGTGCGGAAGAGAGGATTCCAGAGGTCGCGAGACTGGAGGTTCCTTGGGTTTGAGTCTGCGATGGAGGACGGACAACGGATTGGGAAGCCTGGGTAGGCGAGGGAGTCAACGGTGGAAGCTGCGAGGATTCAGACTTGATGAGGACATTGTGAAGGTGGGGTGAATGATCGGTTTGCTGGCCTAGTTGGCTAGGTTGGCTCTTTTGAAGGGCGGGCGAGTGGTGGGCGTGGACCTGCGATGGCGAGGAACTGGCGGCCTGGCTGGAGGTGGGATGGGCGGTGGTGTTTTGGCCCGGGGCTTGGTTCTGGTTCTGCTTGAAAATTGGGTCATATCCAAGACAGTCACGCTTGGACTTCTTGCAGTTGTTACAGGTGGGGTGAGCCTCATCGCACTATGTTTAAATGATGATTGTTAGAAAGGCAAATCACAAAACGGGAAACAATGGTGGATGGGTGGCCGGTTGCACAAGAATGCAACGCTGGATATGAATCCTGCATATCCCTGTATCGACGTCATAATCCGATGTGCCAAAAAAGCGCCAGCTGTCAGTGCAACACGCGCTAATAGGGACACGATGTGTCGTTGAGTGTAAAAAAGCTTTGACGGCTGACCAGCACCTTCGTATAGTCCCTGATAGTTTGGGAAAACATTTTGGGCTCTTTTTTCTTGTGGGATGGTGAGAGCACCTAGGAATATAGGTTTGAGGAAATTTCATCATGAAGCTTACCTTGATTCTTCTCTTCCGGCAAGTCATGCAACCAGTCTTGGTTCTACGCTTAATCTCCTGTAACCAAATTTGTTAAAACCGTGTAACTTGGAAATTAGACAACCAACTTCACTCACCTTTTTGGGGTTCCGCCCAATGTTGTATCTGGCATCAAGGGGGTATCTTGCCAACATATCCGCATTCATGTAATGTCCAGCCATCATGTGTGGGTAATATCCCATCTCGGGTGGTGGCTGCATCATCATCATGCTATGCTGATGACCGATATGGCCACCCATGGGATGATCCAAAGTGCGCATGCTAGGAAGTCCTCCACTGGTTGGATCGGCTCTCCGGTATTCCTGGGACATAGTGCTATAACTATGGTAACTAGCGGTGGGTGGGACTTGCTGCGGGTACGACATGCTATAAGTGACGGGTGGTCTCTGAGGCGCATGTTGTTGCTGATGGGGGTGCTGAGCATGGTGAGGAGCGTGGTGTGACATATGAGCCATGCTAGGCGAGCCGTTTTGCACTTGCGAGTGCTCGACTCTTTGGGGTTGAGGGGCCTGGGCAAAGCCGTGTTGAGACGGTTGTTGTTGCTGTGGAACTGGATGGACGGAGGGGTACGGCGTGTAGCTGGCGGTGGTGGTGGATTGCGAAGGGTAACCCACGGGGTAGCTAGTAGTAACCGGAGGCGTCATTTCGGATGTTGAAAGATTTGTAGTGTGGTTGTTCGCGTGCCGCTTTCAAAAGGTGTAGCCGGCAGATACGAGGTTTTGGGAGTATAGGTGTATAGGGCGAGATGACTTTGGTGAAACAAACACTATGTTGTGTCTGGTGATGCAATGGGTTCGGAAGTATATTTTAAAAAAGATGTGTAATGTGAAAGAAAAAAGAGACTATAACAAAATCGGGGTACCCGCGGGCAGTACCAAAGAAGAGATGAATTACAACGTAATATAAGATGAGGAAACAGTAAATAAGAAAGAGATAGACTCGCAAATGTATATCTCCAACAAGAACAATGGAAGGGAAAATAGTAATGAAGAAGGTTTCTTTTTAGTTAGTGTGCTTGGAAGTCCTCGGCAGTACCTGAACTATGGTGACGGTTATCGAGCTTCGGAACGAAACGAGACGAGAACGTTTAACGAGACGGTTGGCGGCAGCAGGATGCGGTGCTTCTAAGTACTTGTACAAAGCTAGCTATGTAATGTAATGTATGTATGTAGAATACAACAAAAGGCTTGGTTGGATTGGGTGTCGACGAAAGCCTGTGCTCTAAGAGAAACTGGGGGCAAAGGGACTAGGTAGACGACTACACAAACCTAAAAACGCTACTACCAAGAGACCGCACAGTCCAAAATATTTAGAATAGTTGGCAGGGTAGAAAGGGGTAGCTTTAAAAACCGGGATTGCTTGTAGTGAGAAGAAAGCTAGGTTCACGATGCCTTGTCATGTTTTCCCCTTCTTTCTTGTTGGACATGCCCCTCAAGAGACGAATAGAGAGGAAGAGAAGAGAAGTAGTTGTTAGCTGATTAGGAGAGAGGACAGACTGGAAAACCCCACATGTAGGAGGTAATGTAGGNTAGCTTTAAAAACCGGGATTGCTTGTAGTGAGAAGAAAGCTAGGTTCACGATGCCTTGTCATGTTTTCCCCTTCTTTCTTGTTGGACATGCCCCTCAAGAGACGAATAGAGAGGAAGAGAAGAGAAGCAGTTGTTAGCTGATTAGGAGAGAGGAGGGACTGGAAAACCCCACATGTAGGAGGTAATGTAGGCTCTGAAAAGAAAGAAGTGTGTTTGAAGTTAGGCATCTCGCTTGTTCTATCTTCTTTCTGAAGTTTGTTTAAGCGTAGAACAAATATGGTAGTTGTTCTTTAGTATATTTTGTATTTCTATGATTGTTAATTGTTATTTTTTCTCACTACGTAGTGGATACTAAAGGATGNGCAGTTGTTAGCTGATTAGGAGAGAGGAGGGACTGGAAAACCCCACATGTAGGAGGTAATGTAGGCTCTGAAAAGAAAGAAGTGTGTTTGAAGTTAGGCATCTCGCTTGTTCTATCTTCTTTCTGAACTTTGTTTAAGCGTAGAACAAATATGGTAGTTGTTCTTTAGTATATTTTGTATTTCTATGATTGTTAATTGTAATTTTTTCTCACTACGTAGTGGATACTAAAGGATGAAGGGTAACATGTCGCTGTCATGAAAAGAAAGATATGCGGTTTTGCTCGGCTGTCTGCGTCAAGTTGGGCGTCGATTCACTAGTTGGGCCTGGACATATGGGCGTGTAAATATGAGGGAATGGTGTGCAGCAGCAGGGGAAAGACGATCAAGAGCCCAAGATTTTTTGTTAACAGGGTATTATGAAAACGGAGTGGATATGTCTCCCTCTAATTGTGGGCTAAGCTACGTTCCTCTATACAAATGGTAACTATGTTGAATGTTATATTCTCTTTTGAAAGATATGTCTAGAGTTTTAAGGTCTGTTGATATGAAAGATACATATACTACATACTAAACATGTTCGGAATCATAGATCTTCTTAATCTATTCATATGCAAGAAAAATGGGGTGTAGTGGATAACTTTTATTATCCTTTTTTTTTCTCAATCTTTCAAGGTGTGAACAGAATAGAGGGGTGGAGTAGAAGGAATGCCTAGTAGTGTAAGACTTTCAATATAAAATCCTGGTTTAATCTAGTCTCTAGACCAGTATAAACCATGCCATCAAATCAATAAATAATCTGACAACTAAAGAAAAAATCGAAAAACAATTTGCAATAGAGAAAATAATGATAAATGATGAAGAATTGAGATCAATGATCATTAGACCAGGTAAGACGATGCGATACGTATAGTTCCTTTGTCGGTTGATCGGGAATGAAGAAAAGGACAATAGACATTGAGGAAATTCTCAATTGTTGGTGACATGGCAAGACTGACGAGGCTGATATGTCCACATGGTGTTGCACACAAGAATAAGACTACATACACACCTCTTATATATGATATCACATCCAAGACAGAATTACAATATCAAAGTAAAAGATCAAACCAAAGAAAAAGACGTCAAAATCTCTCAACTAAACAAATACAGTCTTTACATCTTCATCCATTCTTCTTCATTCTCAAGAAAACTGTAAGCCCGGTCCCCTTCACGGAGAAAGGTTTCGCATAAAGAACAGACGGTGGGTAAAACACGGATATCCGCCCGCTGTTGGGCCGTGTTCAACTCCAGTCACCAAAGTCCAGGCTTTGGCCCATTTCTCAAGACTTGCCTTATTCTCTATTGGGCCAGACCAAGTTGGATAGTCCAGTCCAGAATACCCGCCCGCCCACACATGGTTTGCTCGTGCGTCGAACGAAGCTTTTTTAAGGGTGGCGACCTTCTTTGTTATCGTCGGACGAATACAATGTTCATTATGGGTGGATGATGGTGTTTTTTTGATAAAGTGGTGAGACGCTCAGTCGTGAGACATCAGACATGGCTCTTGGCTTTACTGTTACATGCGTTGACGGCTTCGAGAAGGGGGTGGTGGTTGTAACTATGGGTTCAAAACGCCACCAGACAATTGGGACGTCCTTGTTTGGACGTCAGGTTGAAATGTACATACATACATATAATGACGAAGACCTAAACATAATGGAAAAAAAGCCCCTTTTCGTAAACTATCGTGGGGCCTCGAAGAATTACCCGTTGTCGGCCTCCTTTGCAACATCATCAACCCTGGTGGGAAAACAAGGTCCACTCTACTGATTAACATGGCAACATGACTATTCAATGGAATCACTGCCTCCTTTCGTCCTTTTGTCTTGAACTAAGCCCAAGGCCTCCCGAGTTTACATATGTGTGTATGACTACAGGCAGCAGGTTGAATTGATGGCTATGTTCAACCCTAATCATGCCACTTGGATCAGTTGATAACGTCAAATTTGTAAGACGGAACAACCCCGTTCTTGTATCCTATCTATATATGCATGTATAAACGGGAATTCAGATACCCGGGTCAAAGCCCACACAAAATCTATAAGGACCAACGGGATATCGATATATCAGCTGTACTACTCTCCAATCTAAACCTAGTTATCCCCAAGAATGATCGTCAACCGTGACTGATCAAATCGTCACAGTTGTAGTCTCAACTTGTACGGTGGAAAAGAAAAAAAACCCGGGAGTCTTTGCTTGTCAGATCACCATACCAAAGGTCANCGGGATATCGATATATCAGCTGTACTACTCTCCAATCTAAACCTAGTTATCCCCAAGAATGATCGTCAACCGTGACTGATCAAATCGTCACAGTTGTAGTCTCAACTTGTACGGTGGAAAAGAAAAACCCGGAAGTCTTTGCTTGTCAGATCACCATACCAAAGGTCATCCAAGCGGCTAAAAGATCCCTGAATAGCTAGGGTTCCACCAGCTCTTGTACAAATTCAATCTATCTCCATGACCTGAAGTTCTACAAGAGGAGAAGAGCTGTTTGTTAGGGTTATGGGGTGACGTTCCAATATCACCACTTCCGGTGTGGCTTATACCTGAACTTTCGTACTTTGATATCAAGCTAGAAGAACGTCGCAAATGATGGGATATAGGTGTTTCTTTTCTTCTTTTGATTCTTGTCGGGTGAGTGTGAACTGAGGCATCATATTTTGAATGCCGGTTGAAGTTCGAGAAGAAGCTTACGAGGCTAGCGGAACTCAAAACACAACACATGTCAAATATCACGATAAGACCCAGTCCACGTCTACCCATAAAAAAAAAAAATACACAAGGAGAAAACAACGACTAACCCTGGAAAAGCCCGGTATCCAACTCGCTAGAATTTTTTCTTTTCTTTTCCTGCCACCATAAACCCCAAAAGACGCCTTGTTACTTGTTACTTGTTCTTCTTGTTCTCCTTTGTGACTCCTGGTTATTACCAGGGCGTCTAGACCTTGGTCCGGGAGTCCATTCACCGGACGGAAGAAACCGGGGGCTCCTTGTCGTCATTGTGTTGAATAGAGGTAGGTGGTCAGTCCCTTTTATGGATTTGATTTGTAGGGTTCTCCGATCGGAGTTTGGTGATGATGGTGTTGTAAGAAATGACGCAGACTAGTCGGGAGGTATCATGATGAAGCTCGCTTTGTGGTTCATTCAAGACAATTAAGGCATGTGCAAGGGGAATTATATCTCCGTTGTAGCCCTCCGATTCATCTGGTCAACTTACCGCACGCTAGACTAGATAGCCAACCAAAATTCAAATACTAGTTTCCTCTCATGTAACAAGGAATCCCTTCACTCCGGAAAGGCTCCAGCGTGCTACCTAATACCTTTGACAAGGCGCATAGACGGCGTCAACGCATACCATCTTGAATCGGGACACGAACGAATAGACATAGCAAACAAGTATACACCTGGAAGCTGAATCTGATTCAAATCAATTCCGAATATGTTTGTTACCTTGTGGCCACGCGTCAAGCTTGTGACATGTGATGGGTAGTAGTTTGCGAGCACAACAATGAGGTTTTACATTTGTATTTAGTGTGTATCTTTGCAACTGACTGGTGATATATCAGACCTGTAGATACAAAGACAAGCGAGCGAGTCAGGTATTCTCTCTCTCTCTCGCCTTTTTTGTTTCCAAAGAACTTAGTTTATACGGTTTACCGACTCGTTACGGAGGATTGGAAAAGAAGAATCTCATGCGCATAAAGTTTCGTCCAATCTTGAACGATAAACTCGAGACAGGGAAATGCATTTAGTCGTTTAGTTTCCCTTTGTCGAACCCACAATGTCATCATGCCGTGTAAGTTTGCATCATGACTCGGCACAAAACGTGTTTTTTTTTGTTACTTGTCTCTTGTTACTAGTCTATTGAGTTGCCAACCTACCCACGCCCCCAAAATAAAGTCCACTGTAAGCACGGGAAGGGCTGAAAATTTATCTGTAGAGAAATAATTGACACGCCTATAATATGAATGGCTTATTGATAGTTTATGTGTGTAGTTTAGTCAGTACTTTTCGGGTGCCAATTTCAACTACCGAATATACTTTTTAAACATAACAATTGCGATATTGAAAAGTTGTCAAAATAGTAATGTCACTGGATTTCTCATGTTAAGGGACACTAGATCCATATTTACCCCCCCACTAACATGCGCAAGGTCATGAACGACTTGTTTCGAGGTTGGGGGTTGAAGTCTCAGGTAACTCTGCATGCACCATTTTTATTCGTGCCGAGTCAGAGGGACATTATCCACCTTGAGAGAAAAAAAAAAAAAAAAAGAAACCGGACCATTCTAACCAAATCCAGAACTTGATACATTTCCTAACTCCATTACCATTGACGAGACAAACTTTATTCCCCCACTACTATAGAATGACATGTTTAAAATATAATCTCTCGGGTTTTCGGCTCGCTCATCTCGTCACTCCCGTCCTCGTGGTCCGGGTTGCCCCGTCTGCGACCCATTATTTCTTTGACTTCAGGGATTTCCTAAGCCCCCCGAAAAAAGAGAACGACTTGTCAAGTGTTTTCTGGTGGTTGGAATATCTACCTACATAGCTGCTCCATGTATCCCTTCCCTTCTGTTTGCCCTAGACTGGTTGGTTGGTTGGTACCAACATTGGCCGTTCAGAAGTCCATGCTTTCTCGTGGGATATCTTCAATTTTCCTATTTCGGAGTCTTGCAATACCATTATCTGTCTGCATGTTCCCGTATATCGCCAAGCTACCAAAGGGCCGGTCAGCTTTACATGCCGATTGATCTCTAGACACCATTGCATCTCCCTTTCAACTCAAGCCTATTTTAGCTGTTTTTAGTTCGTGGGCTAGTGATATAGTCTGTAGTGTTAGTATAGCAATCAAGACGGTCATTTTAGACGGCATCTAGGAGATTCCACACTATTGTTTAGTCGGTCCACTTTGACGGCCCCTAGCGGAGGCGAGCTTCCTGTCATCCGTCCCATTCATTGACGGCCTTCTAAAGCTTCCATCAACGACAGTTTTTGTCTCTCTTTTTGCCACCACCTAGCGGGAAAATGCGAAAAAAAAAAGATACGAATAGCTTAATCTGCATTGAACTATTCCTGATCCAAGTCTAACATGTTAACTATGACGGTGATTCTATATTATCGGATGGGGGGGGCTATAATTTGCTGTTTCACGAGAGACATGTTGCACTAGTTGACGCAGATTTCAGTGTGACTGATGACTTGTGATGTAGTCTTTACGTCAAAGCCCAAATGGCATGCGGAACAACGACTTGACAAACTCGCCCCATTGAACACCGGTGCGCTGAAGAAAATCCCCGAAATGCTCAGCCTCGTATTCTTATCGTATAAGCCATGTCTGTGAAATCATCTTAACCATTGGAACCTATTCTTCTCGTCTCGCGTCGATCTCCCAGGCGAAAAGACCCGTCCACATGCCAAAATCGAGGTTGCGATTACCACTCCACTGTCACATCGGCAAAGCCTCGCACCAAAGCAAAGCCACTCGACACGAGCCTTCTTTTGTCTTGGTATACATAGATCTTGCCTCATTGTCTACTTCTTCTTTTCTTTCGACTACCTATAGAGACAAAATGTCCAGACGAAAAGAAAAAGGACGCGTCTGTGCGAGTGTCATGTTTGCTCNATCATCTTAACCATTGGAACCTATTCTTCTCGTCTCGCGTCGATCTCCCAGGCGAAAAGACCCGTCCACATGCCAAAATCGAGGTTGCGATTACCACTCCACTGTCACATCGGCAAAGCCTCGCACCTAAGCAAAGCCACTCGACACGAGCCTTCTTTTGTATTGGTATACATAGATCTTGCCTCATGGTCTACTTCTTCTTTTCTTTCGACTACCTATAGAGACAAAATGTCCAGACGAAAAGGAAAAGGACGCGTCTGTGCGAGTGTCATGTTTGCTCATGTCAAGACCGCATTATGGCCTCTGTGATTAACGGCACAGTGACAGCGTGATATCGGTGTCTCGAGATTGGCTGATTTGAGTTGGCGGCTACATCGGCATGTATAAATGCACATGCTGTCAATCTGGAACACGAGCATTTTTTTTACATATGTACATATCGGCAGATGGTTCCTTTCTTGGGTTTACATGGCTTGTTTTGGTGGCGTATCAAGATGATGGCGTTCTTTTTTAACCAGCCGAGCTTGTCATGTTGGTCGTCTATCGAATTTACTAAGGTTCCGGATAATCTCCCGGTTCGCATCCTTTATCAAAGCACTTCGCCAATGAGTTCTGGCAAATTTCCCATGCATCTAGCCGACCCGAATGCTACCACGTCAAATGACAATGAAGCACTGATAAATGGATCATTGTCTCTTCTTCTTCTTCTCCCCCTCCTCTCAAAGACAATCATGGCATCTTCCGCTCATGATTGTNATTTACTAAGGTTCCGGATAATCTCCCGGTTCGCATCCTTTATCAAAGCACTTCGCCAATGAGTTCTGGCAAATTTCCCATGCATCTAGCCGACCCGAATGCTACCACGTCAAATGACAATAAAGCATTGATAGATGGATCATTGTCTCTTCTTCCTCTTCTTCTTCTCCTCCCAAAGACAGTCATGGCATCTTCCGCTCATGATTGTTCAATTTGCCACCAATAATGGCGCACTCTGTTAGGGTTCATCGGAGTCTTGAGCATCCCGCCGAACATCCATCGGCTACATACAACATACATACATACATACATGGTCAATGCCTCCGGGTCTAATCCTACATCATTTTGGCCTTGCATGACAAAACAATAGACAAGATGATCTCCTCCAGGGAACCCCAACCCCAACGGTTAAGGCCATTGGTCCGCAAGGCAAAGTTGGCAATTCGCCAATACCATAATCTGTCTGTGCGGACCCAATGATTCCAGACCCGTCGCGAGCGTTACAATCGGAGGAGCCCTGTACAGGTTCTGGATTGTCCCCCCTGTAATCCCTATAGCAAACAAAGTAGTCCAAGCAAATAGAAGAGAGTAATGGAAAGAGCATATAGAAAAAAGACTCAACAACAGAAAAGAGCGGAGGCTGAGGATGGCGTGGCCGTGGATATTCGTCGTTGTTTGTATGTACATCCATAGATGACCGGCCTACAAAACTAGATTTCGCGGGGCATGGACCTTGTTGAGGGGGTTTGTTCATGTCTCTTCATTTTAGCTTGACGCAGGGGAACCACGGAACGGTTATTATGACGACAGATGCTTTGACGAGCGTCTCGAAATGTGCCGGTGTGTGGTGAACCGGGACCACCAACAGGCCAATGTGATAAAAGAGAACCGACAAGTTAGGGTTCCAGGAGGACGTTCTAAGTGTCTTGTATCGGAAGTGTCTGATGTGGGAAATCTGCTATAACACCGGACGATATATCATGGTGAATGTTGGCCCGAACGATAGAAGTCGGTTATAGAGCTATGTAGCCAAGAGAAAGAAGAATCTAAAAACAACCTGCCAGAGCTTAGCTCTACATAACCGACCTGAACCGAGTCAGCCGAAAACCCTCACGCTATGCATTTCTCCCGGATAGTCATCCTTCGGGTATGTTACCCCTCTTTATGAACAAAACAGTGTAATACACATGTGGTACTCTGTAAAGACCCCTCTCCAACCATCCAAAACCACCGATCGACACGCCAAAAGGCAAGAAAGTCATAGGTAAACAAGGTTCGATAAGCATTCATCCCAGCTCTTCGTCCATGTCACCGTAACCAACCAAGTAAGTCACATAACCACGGAAAATCACATCTAAAGCCCGTTCGTTTTTTTTC
Source organism: Huntiella omanensis (assembly GCA_000833645.1). NCBI lineage: Eukaryota > Fungi > Ascomycota > Sordariomycetes > Microascales > Ceratocystidaceae > Huntiella > Huntiella omanensis. The sequence goes on along the minus strand of JSUI01006502.1, from coordinate 1,016 downwards.
TTTTCATAGGATTTGTTGTATCTTGTTAAAGTAAGTGATGTGTTGGTGGCAATGGAATTTCAGCAAAGTGTGTGCGGTGGGTGTTGGTTAGTTGATGTGTCCGGGTCCTTGGACGTTATTGTTCTTAGTCATGCTGTTTTTGGTGGCGATCTACATTTTTGGTATTTTGATTTTGTTTTTGGGTTTTCATTTTTTGGTGGTGAGAGGGGCGTATGGAATGTAAGTTGGCGGAGGTCTGTTCGCGTGGACTTTTTTCTTGGATTTGTTGGTTTACGAAGATGGGTATATGAGTCTTTCTGCATATGGAGACAACATGTATGTATGTATATACAATGTATTGAATAACTACAGCAGCTCAGAAATTGCCATACTATACAGTCAACAAACATTGTCTAGGAGTCCCTGCGTTTATGTAGATTATCCCGTATCTTATTTCTCGCTCCGTATACTCGCATAATGATGTCATCTAATCTTTCAGATAAACCACAAGTCCATCTCAGCCAAGCCACCACCACAACGTCTAATAACGTATTGTATAACCCTTACCATAGAAATCGGCATCACGAAACAATCGTCCCGTTATCGGTACCGAGCATTTGTTAACCTAATGTGATTCTAATTTCTTCGTCAATCCTACAGTAAAAGTCCGATCGGATGGGAATCCTGAATTTTTAAGTTTTGATCGTCCCGCGCGCTAAAAATTACTGGTTTTCTCCTGTCGAAAAGTAGTTTAGCTTACTTCCTATTACATGGGTAAATAAGCGGTCACAGCTAAAAATAACAGTGACATGGGAATCCTGAATTTTTAAGTTTTGATCGTCCCGCGCGCTAAAAATTACTGGTTTTCTCCTGTCGAAAAGTAGTTTAGCTCACTTCCTATTACATGGGGGTATAAGGGTTTACGGATGGAATAGCGGGGGTATCCTAGTGTGAAGAATGTTCTGTCACTGTTATTTTTAGCTGTGACCGCTTATTTACCCATGTAATAGGAAGTAAGCTAAACTACTTTTCGACAG